>JASDQU010945760.1:5201-17330 GCA_032191745.1 Picea mariana
TACGAAATATTCTCAAGTGGGTTCGGCCTCGAACATTCTAGACTCCTCTATGGAAATTTTCTCAAAGTGGGCTTCATTTGTGAAGGGAGTTGTGGCATGTGAAAATCTCCTTGATTGGAAGAGGTTGTGGTATGACTTCTTTCAGGAGGGATTCAGGAGGAGGCTCTTTAAGCCATTCATGCCAAGGGTGATGGTGATGAGGATATTTTTTCTCTTCATGTGAAGAAGGGCAGGATAGATGGAAATAAGGACATGAGAAAAGTGAAATTCTTTACATGTCACAAAACTGGCCACTATGAAATATAGTGTCCCAAGAAGAAGGAGGAGGAGTCACATGTATCAGCATCAACATCAATCGATATTGATGATTTTGCTGAGAAATTCAAGAAGGGATTTTCTATGGTCTCTTGTCTTTTGAGAAAAAATTTTGTAGGGTATGAGGACATTGGGGCATGGATTTTGAATAGTGGATCATCTCGTCGTATGACGGGGATGAGGTTGATGTTCCTAAGTGTTTTGGAGAGAAGCTCGGACTTGCATGTGAGAAGTGGATCTAGCACCATGCATGCAATGAAGGGGGTTGGATGCATTATATTCCAGCTAGAGCTAGGGGGTTATATAGAGATGGACAAGGTGTTGTTTATTCCAGAGATGAAGGTAAAATTTCTCTTAGTATAATATTTGGAGGATGAGGGATATAGTGTGGTTTTCCAGATGGGACAAGTTCTTCTATATTCAAAGGGAGTGACCTTGGATGCAACGAAAGTGCTTGGTATCAGACAGGGGAGGATATACAGGTTGTTGGAACAACATGTAGATGAGTCCAAGGGGATCTTGGATTCAATATCAGTGTCAGTGACAGAGAGAGAAGGTTGATCGAAATATTGAGTGGATACCGCAGAGTTCGGATTCTTCCAGTATTGTTGGGGGAATCAGTTGGTACGAGATGACACTGCTAGATTCTCATGAGAGTGAGGAGACTCCTCAGAGCATGGGTGACTGGTACAGGTTCTTATCTTGGGTTCTAGGTGTTATCACATATATATTTCAAGAGGTCACAGGATGACAATGTCCATGGTCTGCGTAGATATTATCCTTAAGCACAAAGCATGATACTTAAAGTGGTCTATTACGGGCTCGAAACCAGTAGGCTAGCAGGTTCAATTTTCAACGACAGAGATCCCAGGGGAATTTCATATCAACAGCTCATGGGTGATCTGGATTTCAAAGTTGTTACACATGATTTTGGTCATCTTGGTGATGTATTAACAATGGTGTACTCAGGCTCCCAACAAGAACTTTCTCCTGAGAAAAGTGGCATTTATCTCCTTCCAGAAAACATATTTTCAAAGTGAGTTCGTAGGCTACATATGGCCTAGGGTGCGAGAATGACCCATTCTCATAAGCCACCTTCATATAGGGTGTGAACTTCTCACAGGTTGCTCTATACACAAGGTGTGAACTTGTTTTTAAGCTTGGAAAAGAGAAGAAGTCTCGAGGGTTCTAGAAGGGAATCTTCTAGAAAATGAGTTGGAATTCGCATGGTTGTCATTTTACTGACCTCTCTGATTTGTTGGGATCATTCTCATCCATGTAACCATCTAACCCTCTCCTATATATTGAAAGGATTCTCATGAAAAAGGTTAATCAATATTAATTGAATAATTGGTGAAGGAATTGTGTGAAGAACCTGGCTTAGACAGAGGCTTGAAGGATTTAGTTGGTCTATCAAGAGGAATCAGATCTTCTTCATGCAAGTACAGAGAAAGTGTGTGTGTTGGAACCAAGAGTCACTGAAAGGAAGCTTGTGACATCAAGGCGATCAGGTTGTATCTTCTACTTTCAATTAATATGATGCAGCGACATGTCCTTTTCCCATAAAGTCATTCTTACTTTATTGTGTAATTCTTTGATCATATGCATAAGTTGACAATTGAATACATTTTGCTATCTTCACTTTGGTTGGTTTGTGTTGTCTTGGTCTTAACCTCACAAGAGCATTGGAGTGAAGCAGGAGCAACAGAGACTTAAGGAAGTGATACAAAGGTATGTCACTTGTTCCTCGTTACTAGCTAATTCAATGGTCATAACTTAGGGAAAGATTCATGTCCTGTCATGTTTTGTTCTAGATCCAGGTGGATCTAGGGGAATCTGTTAGTGTCTGCACCTACCAATTAGTCTGATAACAAAATTGGTGACTCAACTGGGGATGCGACCCATTTTTTAGTGGTTTTTGGTGTTTTTCGTTGGCCATTTTCTCTTGCCTCACCTTTCTTCATTTCTATCAATCTCTGAGTCTTCAAGAAACCCTGACAGACTCTCTGGGTCCAGAAGTCCCTTCAAAATTTTTGTCTTTTTCCAAAATTTTGCCTAGTTTCACGCCTTCTCACACTGAACCCCTTAGTGGCCTGTGAGAACCCCTTAAGTTTTCACCCTACCTTTCAGTCCAGTGTGAGATTTTTTCACCCTGCTTGTAACCAGCCTACGATGAATGCTCCATTCTCGCACTGTACATTACTGATAGCCTGCGAACCCATTTTTAAAATTTTTGGAATTAAGGCTTTTGTATGCTCAGATGCCCAGATCTGTATAGGTGTCTAAAAAGAACTTCTTGGACCACTGGTTGATTGTTTCTTGACTTCGGATTTTGTGCACGATTAGTCTTCGGAAATCAAAGGCTCTTCTTGTCCATCTTTTTCTCAACTCTCATCTCTTGACTTTTCATAGCAAGGATATAATCTTTGATCCTAGAATCTGAGTACTTGTTTGGTTAGGAGTCGGTGATCTGTTTGAAAGTTGGGATTGTTTGTCTTTCTCATTTGCTCATTACTTGGAAAATCATTGTTCTCATGCAATTGAAAAGACTAGTCTTGTCTGCTTGTCATTTTTGTCTCCATTGAAAGATTGGTTTGGGTTTTTGTTTATTGCTTATTCATTAGTTATTAGGTTTCCTTAGTTTCACCGCCATGGTGGTTCTTTTTTAAAAGTAAAAAACATCTTTCTTTTTAAAAGCATTTTCATTTTGAAAATATTGAAAATCAATTATTGAAATAGAACAAATAGAGAATTGTCATTGTTACGTGATTCATTGAAGATTGCATTTTAAAGAAGATTGTATATCATAGTTCAAGATTGTTCTAGAAAACTCCTCTTTCCCTCCTATAAATAGGATTCATCGAACAAGAATTGATATCTTTCATTCCTATCTATGCATTGTTGGGTCAAAGTCTCACACAACATCGGTTTCATCTCCGTTTCCTTTGAGTAACAACAGCCCTTAATAATATTGTGCAATTTTAAAATTTAACTAGTAACTCTTTTCTAGGACTCTAGTACACCAACAATTAGCTAGGCTGGAGCTTTGAAATAGGCAGAGAGATACACTCTCCAAAGCACAAAAAACACAATAGCATCTTGTGTTAAGGAGTGTCAAATTCCATTTACAACATTTTGTCCTGGGAAAAACTTCTCACACAAGGGTCAAACCTGAGGTCACATTGATATTGACAGAGTTACTCACCTTGCTTCGTTGATATTGGTGTAGAGATTGCATGTATTATGAGGGTCACTTGGAGGTATACCCACAATGATGAGTGGAAGCCTCTCGAGTTGATTTCAAGCTAGATACCCTACCCTTGCATGTGGTTCGGATTGTCAACTATCCCCCCAGGCTTTATTGTTGTCAATAGTAACCTTAGTGGCTTATCTTCTTAGGGTCTTACACAAGGTGACTATGAAGGGGCAAGTCTTCACGGTACCTGGAATTGACATTGGCCAAACTCACTCGGGCTAATTGGAGGGTATACCCAAGATTATGTGTGGGAGCTTGCACCAGGGTGTAAGTCCGTTAAGTAGGTCATCAACGTAACTTTTCCACCCTAGCCTAGCCCCTTCTCATCTTGTTGTTGCGACGTTGGATTTCATCACCAACTAGTAACTTTGGAATTAGAAGGTCTTGTTTGCTTAGTGTTATTTCCTAGAATTTTTACTAGCGCATGTTGTTTGTTTACCCAATTTGACCACAGGATTTTCTTTGTAAGTTTGTAACTCGTTCACAATAGACCCTCCACGTCATTCACATAGAATGCAGGGCTTACCCCCAGAAAATCTGGAAGGTTCTCAACCGACTAGAAGGTTCTCAACTGAGTGAATTCTTTCGAAGACTTAGTTGTTTTGTCTTATGGATCACTGACTGGACCTTTTCCAGGACCCAAGGGCCAAGATCCTTTTTGGACTAATGATGTTTTTAGATGGGATCTCTTTGGTTCAAGAGCAAGTGTTGATATCACCATCTCACCTGCATTCCCCGAAACTTCTAACCCAGACACAATAACTTTTACTACTGCTTATTATTTTCCTGGTACAAAAGCTCCACGATCTGACCACATCTTGACCCTCCCTTTACAAATGGTCCATTACATAGATAATATGAGTATTCATACCAGGATTATAGCAGCTAGTCAAGCCTCCATTGGCACACTTCTCTCGCCCAGTGTCACCCTGACACTTCCACCCAGATATCGTGCGTTGAATGCTTCTATTCCCAATCCTATGCAAACCCCATCCGAAACTCTTGATGGTCCCTCTTCTTCTGAGCACTCTCCTCCTGAATTCATTCTGACACTTCCTCAACCCCCTTTCAGAGGACCTTCTCCATCCTCTATCGATGGTACCAATCCTAGTGGTGCCTTTCTGTCATTCACACCAAATTACCAGATTCCTATTGGTGGACAATTTCACCAAGGAGTTTTGACTCAACCCCCCCTTGTAGGGAAAATTCCTATTGGAACACAAATCCCAATTGGAAAACAACCCCCAATTGGAACTCAACCCCTGATTGGAGGACAACCCCCACCAACCCCACCCTATGGACAAAACATACCTCCATCCTTAGCCCAGTATTGGAACCATCTGATACAACATAATCCTCAATCGACTGGGGGAAATAGCTTCTAGCTACATCCATTATACCCCCTAGTATAGGCCAACCATATCTAGGTACATCCAATCCTATTTGGGACTTGAATGCTCAAACTCATGTCCCAGTTCAAGGATACAATCCCATGAGCTACTTTCCTCCACAGCAACCACTGAATCTACCTGGGTCTTCGCATTATATGCAGACTACTTATGGTCCCACTGGTTTGCCGACGGGACTCCCTCCCCAAACCCACCAGTACCTGCATGTGAATAGATAGTTACCCTTCTTATCCACTTTGGATCTTTCAGATCTATCAAGGATTTTAAATGATCTGATCTGTCACTCTCCCCAATGGCCCGCTATACCTGCCAAGCTACCATCTGACATACCTGAATTCGATGGCAAAGTAGGAGAGGACCCAAACAATCACGTATGAATTTTCACCTATGGTGCTCATCCAACTCCTTGATGGATGACTCTATACGTTTACGTCTTTTTCAACAAACTCTCACAGGTTCTGCTGCGAAGTGGTATATAGAATTACCATGAGGTTTCTTCACTGAATTCAACACTCTAGCTATGGCTTTCCTCACCCACTACCAATTACTGATCCATTATGAAATAGGGACTGATATTTTGAGTTCTTTCAAACAAAACAAAGCCACTCATATATCCTATCACATTCATGAGTGGCAATGGAGACGAAGTCTCATCAAACTCGAACTTCCTAATCAGTTGCTGGCAGAGTGGTTCACCAAATCATTCATGAATGACATCAGTCATGACATTTCCATGGGTGGAATTGTCATGAAAGAACACGCCATAAGTCGTGCTCAATACCTTGACCTCATTTACTCACAAACAGGTACTCTTTATGACTTACTCCCTGATGCGCCTCGTCCTTCCACTTCCTCCACTTCAACTACTCTAGTTGTTTCTCATGCAGCCAATGGTGTGATTGGCACTTTCCATGCCCAACCACATTCCACCTCAAGAAACAACCCCAAACCCATTTCTTCTAATGTTCAAAATGCTTCATCTCCTACCCCTCCCACCGGCAAGACTTCTAAGGTAAATGCAGTTCAATCTACCCCAACCAGTAAAAAAAAATCCAAAAAGGAAAAGGGTAAGAATAAGGAGGACAAAAATAATTTGCAAGCAGAGAAAACCAAAACTCCACCTATTGATGATAGGGATAAGCACAAACCTCAATACCTTTGTCTTATCTGTGGTGATGATCACTACACAAAGGATTGTCCATGACGCGTTGAAGTTACTAAGTTCCTTCAAGGAGCCCTGAAACCACCCACTCCAGCCATTTTGTCCCAACCCTTCCCCTCTCAACAAAAGGCCCAATTGGTCATTCATGACCAACCTTTCCCTTCCACTACATCCTATGTATTAATGTGTACTAGCGATTCAAAGAAGAATGACATCACACTTACCACTCAAGCCAAAGATTATTCTCCCTCTAAGGAGACGGTTGATGTTATACCTCCTTCAGTGGTCCAACCATCTCCAATGAATCCACCTACCAATAGTCCTCTTCATCTCAAACGACTGATCCTTGACATAGTTCTTTGCCCCCCTCCAAAGGGAATCATTCAGAAATCGACTTTCAATTCTCATGCTTATGCTACCCAGAACTACAGCATTGTTGAAGATCTGGCCCAAGAACCTTCCGCGATGTCAGCCCTTGAAGTCCTTCATAGTTGTCCCACACAATGGAAGGCACTATTGAAATCTATAAGTGGAATCGACCCGAAAGATACGAATTTAATAATTTTTGACTTGGAAGTTCACATTCTAAGGTTACCCCCTCAACTCGCATTCCAAATCCAAGTGATTGTCTCCGACAAAAACATTTTTAGAACCATCATAGATGAGGGTACCTTGATGTGTGTCATGTTTGTTACCTGCTGGAAAGCTATCAACTCTCCCTCTTTGATTGAAACCCATAACACACTCAAAGCCTTCAATGGATTTGGTTTTAAGCCTTACAGTGTCCTTCCTTCATTGCCAATGACGTTGAAAGGCAAAATGGTCCAAGTCGAAGTGGAAGTCTTTGACGCTCCTCTCGATTACAATCTTTTGCTTGGCCATAGATAGATCAATTCCATGCGCACAGTGTTGTCGATTCTTTTTCATGTTGTACATCTCCCACATCAAGGAAAGGTAATCACCGTCGACCAATTAGCCTTCTTTAACTGAGATACGCGTACTGGAAACATACCGTTCATCGCCAAAACCCCACCGGGTTATGAGAACGTCGGTGTAGGTCTTCTCAAAGACTCTTCGTTAATGGGTACCTTCCCCATTCCACCACCCGATGTTCCACACTCATCTGTCACTTCAATCAACATGATCTTCACCTCGATTCATGGAGCCCTTGCGTCTCACGACCCATGGATGGTACCCGACCCCGATGATCATCTTCGTTACGGTGACGGAATGCCTTTAAGTCTGGTCAAATTCACCTATCAGGCCATTCAATCAGCGACCCCTTCTACCCCCTCTCTTGGTGATTTATCTCTAGATCCTTTCCACATAATTTTTCCCACGGATGAGATTATTATGTCTATCATGGAAGACACCCCTTGGAACTATGGACATCACCGTTCCATCCTCTTCCTGGAACAACACACCATTGAGAGCTACCAATGGATCTTAACCCCATTGACTGTTGTCATCATTTCAATCGTTCCTGAGTCCACACATGATGTGTTTTCCAAAGGGAACTTAAGCAATATCTCACCCACTACTCCCCTTGACATATCCATCAAACCTGGAATTGTCAAAAATGTGCATATCGGAGCTTCATGTTCCCCTGATGAAATCATCACCTACAAATCAGTTTTCAAAGAATTTCGTGACGTCTTCACCTAGAGCTATAAAGAAATGCCGAGTATCGACCCCGACATTATGATACATGAGATTAAGACATACCCAGACGCTAAACCCATCTGGAAAGGCCTTTGTCCAGTTCACCCACGTAAAGTGGATGCTATCAAGCTTGAAGTCGAGAAACTTCTCAAAGCTGACTTTATTTATCCGGTGTCCCTCATTGACTAGGTTTTCAATCTTGTCCTGATCGACAAGAAATAAGGCACAATCCATGTATGCGTTGATTATAGGGATATTAACAAAGCTTGTCCTAAAGACAACTTTCCTACCCCCTTTGTCGATCAGATTGTCGACGATTGCGCCGGAAGTGAAATCTTCTCTCTGATGGATTGTTTCTCTGGATATAATCAAATCAATATTGTTCCCAAGGATCAACACAAAACCGCTTTCATTTGTCCTTGGGGCACTTTCGCCTATCAAAAACTTCATTTCGGTCTAAAGAACACTGGCGCAACTTTTCAGCACGCTATGTCTTATGCCTTCCATGATATCAAGCACATCGTGCAACCATATATTGATGACTTACCCACTTATTCCATGCGTCGGGTCGATCATCCAATCCACCTCTAATCCATTTTCCTCCACTGTTGGTTTTACCATATACGCTTGAATCCTCACAAATATGTTTTCTACATAGAATCCGGCCGACTTCTAGGATTTATTGTTTCACGTCAAGGGATCAGGGTAGATCCTTTAAAGGTCGAGGTGATTCTGAATCTCCCTCCTCGTTCTACACTTCGCCAATTACAATGTTTGCAAGGGAAAGCAAACTTTCTTCGCCGTTTCATCCCGAACTATGCCGAGATAACTCTTGGATTTATGTGACTACTCAAAAAGGGGGCTGAGTTCGTATGGGATACCATTGCAAACAAAGCCTTCGAAGCTTTGAAACTATCCCTGACCCATGCTCTGCTTCTCTTCCCCCCCCGATTACAGTCGCGATTATTTCCTCTACCTCGCTGCCTCAAATTACACCATCGCTATGGTTATCGTCCAAGAGGATGATTCTCATGATGAACATGTTATCTATTACTTGAGTCGAATTCTAATGCCTACTGGAACCAAGTATTTACATGTCAAAAAACTATCCTTGGTAGCCGTCCAAGTAGTTCAACATTTCTGACACTATATCCTCTCTCAAAAAACTACAGTAATTTCTAACTGCAACCCTATGCAACACATTCTCACACATCAATTTCTAGGGGGAAATTACTCCAAATGGATCGTGATACTCTAGGAGTTTGACTTGGAATTTGAATGAGCTAAGTCCAAGAAGTCCTTATTTTTTTCCGAGTTGATATGCAACTTTCCCTACTCTGAAATGGAAAATGTAGCATCTGATTCATTACCTGATGAATCCCTTTTCCTAATTAGTTCTGATGATCTTTGGTATGATGATATCAACATATATCTCCAAACATAGACTTTCTGGCCCAATTTGTCCAGTATTGACCGTCGTCAAATACGCTACAAAGCCCGTCAATATATTATCCTCATTGATACTCTTTATCGTCATGGGATTGACTCAGTTTTTTGACACTGCTTCACGTTCGATGAAGCTGAGAAAGCCTTAAATGACTGCCATTCTGGAGCCTGTGGTGATCATGTGTCCGGGTATGCTACTACCCAGAAGATCTTATGAGCAGGGTATTTTTGGCCTTCTTTATTTAACAATTGCATAATCATCATCCAAAAATGCCATGCTTTCCAGACCTATAATCATAAGATATGGTCACATCCTACTCGTCTTCACCCTGTGGTCTCCATTGGTCCCTTTGAGAAATGGAGTATCGATTTCATGACATGTCACCCCCACTCGTTCGAGGGGCATGGATACATTATTGTAGCCATAGATTATTTTACAAAATGGGCCGAGGCGATGCCGACATTTGACAATACTGGAAAGACCGCAACATTATTCATTTTCAATCACATCATAGCTCGTTTTGGTGTTCCTTAGGCTATCATCACTAATCACGGTAGCCACTTTAGAAACTTCATGATGTCTGAACTCACTGAAAAGTTAGGTCTTTGCCATGAAAACTCAACACCCTATTACCCACAAGCCAACGTCCAAGTCAAAGCAATCAATAAAGTTCTCATAACCATGCTTCGACGAATGATAGGGATTCACAAAACAAGTTGGCACACAATGTTTTTTTCATCATTGTGGGCTTACCAGATGTCCGTTAAGTCCTCTACTGGGTTTACACCTTTCCAGTTAGCCTATGGTCTAGAATTCATCCTCCCGATTGAATGTGAGATACCCTCTTTAAAACTAGTCGTCGAACTCCTACCAAACACTTCTGCAGAGGAATAACGTCTGTTGTATCTCATGTGATTAGACGAAAATTGACACGATGCTACCCTAGTCATATAATCCCAGAAGAAACATGTCAAGGCCCAATACGAAAAACATGTCAAGCCTCACATTTTCTTTGAAGGAAATCTGGTTCTCCTCTATGAACAAGATCGAGATATTCTAGGAGCTGGAAAATTCAAAGCCATGTCACGATGTCCTTCTATCGTTAGATGAGTTTTGGAGAAAGGAGCTTATGAGTTAGTAGATTACGATGGTATCCCTTTGAGTGAACCCAAAAATGGGTTGTACTTAAAAAATTACTATGCATAAGATCACCTATACACGAGTACTTGTATTTTATTGTATCATACTTCTTGTGTGTTACTGTAGTATTAATTTTTCATTATCTGGTCTCTGCCCTTATGTTATGTTGTTTTTGGTTTCCAGATGTTAGAGTCTTTGCTACCCCACATTGGCTTTGCTGATGGCTCTAGCCGTAGTACTCAAAACCTTTCTTCTGTTGTATGAGAAATTTATGTCCCTACAAACGAACTTATCACTCTACGAGGTGTGTGACTCGGCCGTGCGACCAACAATATTGCAGAGTATAGCGTTGTTATAAAATTTTTGATTGATGCTATCTCGCTTGATATTCGTCGCTTGGTTGTGCGACTCGATTCGCAACTCGTAGTACTACAGTTAAGTAATGTCTATGCTATTCGAAGTCCTACTTTGTTATGGGTATATTTGCGAATTCGCCTCTTGGAACGTTATTTTGATTATATTGAGTATCAACATATTCCTAGATGTCTAAATACATTAACTGATGCATTAGCTAACTATGTATTAGACATACATTTGGGTCATTTATAAATCAATCACATCACAAGTATCACACAAGACAAGATAAGTCGGTAGAAGCCATATGTATATATAACGATCAAAATTTTTTTTTATAAAAAAGTTCTGTCCAAGGACCAAAATTTCAAAATATGAAGCTCATAGCTTCTACAAAGTGACATCATGGATGACGTTCATGGTAACACACGACTTCCTGGGCAACCCTACGAAGTAGTCGACCAATAGAATCTGGCATCCCCACCGTATGACGCTAATAACGTCGTGAGACCTCTCCAAGAGGCATGTCTAGAATGTCTGCAGTCAAACCCTCTAAGTTTTGTTCCACTGCCTCATAATATTCAGCGTCCTATCGTGGCACTAGATACACCTCTCCTCATCCCTGAATAGGAGAAGTACCCAGAGGTTGATAAGGCCCCATGTCTGCGTCATCAAAAAAGAATTTTTGCATTAGACATTGGACGAACATAAAAACATTTGCATATGATAAAATTCACAAAAATATTTAAAAAGTAAAAAATGTGTACTTCTTACCAAGATACCCCCACTGAGTGCCCTCGGGTAGGGCCAAGTCCAAATCCCCTTGGAATTCCAACCCGACATAGGCATAATCATCGATCATCAGCATCTGTGGTCGCAACCAGTCAAAGAAGGAATCATTGTATTTGATGATTGGTCCAGCTACATGTCGAGCCATGAGGTTACACCACTTCAGCATCCTCAGATCCTCTGGAGCTGGTAAACCCCACTCAACCTACACCTCAGCAAGGGTACCCTCTCAAGAAAGAAGGACACCAACAATGACCTGTACCCGAATTGCTTCAGGTCACCTCTCCTGCATTTAGTCAACTACCTCTTCACGCTATGAAGGACTGCATCTGACCAGTTAAAAACTCGAGGCTCAATACACTCTATGGCATACTAAAAGTATCTCTAGAAAGCCATGTATGGAGTAGCGCTCCCAGCCATACGAGCAATGGTGAAAAAAATAGTGTGAAGGGTCAAATCTTGGACCCCCCAAATGGCCACTTTTCCTTTGCTCCTTTCTACCTCTGGAACACAGTACTGACGACAATACTCACTCATAAGCAACCCACCACCTCGGCTACAAATCAAGCTAGTGTGGTACCCATGCCATGACAAC
>JASDQU010945761.1:0-33555 GCA_032191745.1 Picea mariana
CGGCCCTAATGTTAAAATGAAGTGAAATAAATGGTATAAATAAACATCATTATACATTCATTTTGATACAAGTCGAATTTTAGAGGAAATAAGAAGTAAAGAAGGCCAGATTTCAAGGGAGGATGAAGTCTTTTGGTGATGTGTTCTAAGGTATGTTATTTTCAGGTCATCTTACCATTTTATCTCTAACTTGTTTTCTAGAATGATTCAGATGGTGCAATAGCTATGGTATTGAGAAGACATATCAAGGTACCTCTGGTAAAAATTTCAGCACCTGATTCGCTATAATTATGGAGATACACTATGTGGAAGATAGGGTTTGAGACCAATCCTGAAGCTAGTCAATAAACAGGTGTTCCGGGTAAAACAGTCATAACTTCTTCATCGAGAATCCAAATGACATAGGACAAATTTCATTCATTTCTCCTGAATCAACAAGTACAAGTTTGGTCTCCTGAATAGGACAAATGAAACAAATGCTAGTAGGAGAAGAGATGGTGAGCTCATTAGCGTACAACAAACTAGAGAAAAGGCCTTTCATAACGCCCAATTACGCCAAGAAAGGATCAAAGAGGATTTCGACAAACATACCAAGGTGGATGACTTTGAACTGGGAGACTAGGTACTAAAATGGGATGCCAGAAATGAAGATAAGGGAAAACATGGGAAATTTGATAACCTATGGCTGGGTTTGTTCAAAATCCTAGCTTATTATAGGAGCAACGCCTATTTGTTACAGGAGAGTAATGGAGAACTCGCTGGAGGAGGGCCTGTGAATGGCAGGTTACTCAAGCATTACATTTTTTGAAAAATCATCACCCCGCAATTCATTTTATATAGTCGTTTTGCGTTTTTCTTTATGCATGAAAAGTTGGAATAAAAGAAGCATAGTTGAAGCCCGAGGTGAAGGCCTTGAAGCTATGCTGGGAAGATTTTAAGTTTTTTTGAATAAAGATCAGCGGATTCAGATCACGCTAATAGACCACAGCCCAATGGGTAGGCACTTGGTCTTCATTTCTTTGCTACCTCGCAAGGAGGATAGCATCCCCAGTTGGAGCCTATGTTATCATCATAACAATTTTCATATCAGGATCTGAGTTTCAGAGATTTAGCGAAAATCCACATCACTATGGAAGTGTGATAGTTTGGAGGATAAGGTCTTATATGGCAGCATGTGGAAAAATATAGCGGAGACGCGAAAGGTAGGATTCAGCGGACCGTCGATATGAAGCAGCCCAGATCAACGACTAAGGGACATATCAGGGAATGAAGCAACGCGGAAGATAATTACTCGAAGGCGGGCCGGGGAAAACTACCATGCTTTCGTTCATGGACGAGTGGCACAAAGAGGTCTACCTAAAATCCGCTTTCTCCAATACTCGATATCAAAAGTTGTTGGGGAATGGTGGATTGTAGATCTTAGAGAGATCCAGATCGATGACTGAAACTCATATCGATGATTGAAGTAGCGCAAGGATTAATCATTCGAATGCAGGCCGGGGAAAACTACCATGGTTTTGTTTGTGGATGTGTGGCGCTTCTAGAGGTACATCGGGGTGAAAAGCGGTCTACCTAAAACCGTTTTATCCAATCCCCAATGTCGATAGGTGCATATAAAAGGAGGATCCCCTGCATTATTTTATGATACTTTGAAACATTCAAACGTTCAAAATTTAGCGCAAACCATCCATTCAAAACTCAAGCTCAAATTTGGATCAAATTCATGTTTTCTTTGCCGCTTAACAGGTATTTTTCATAATGGCCGCTAATCCTATCATTTTATCCATGAATGAACAAGACATCACCTCTAGAAAAGAAGCCCTAACTGATAGGGACTCTGTTGTTTTTGACACAGATATAATAGTCTCACCCATTTCTATGTCAAGATCGAATTTGTTAGACAATGTTGGGAAACAGATTCCTTTTCTCGAAATGGCTCAAGCCTCCATTACCCCTTATGTCGTAGAAGTAGTCTTTCCTTTCCCTAAGTTCATAAGCTCATGTGCCGAGCAATATTTACAGGAGGAAAGAGTAATTATAAATAAATTAGGGTCAGAGGTTTTATGTGAAATAGACAACCCATCACTTCGACATACCCTCAATGTATCATAGTCCTATTCTGTAGAGTCAAAGCCCTTCGATGATGAGAAGATGATCACAGTTTACGAAGAATGCCCTTTAGAATTAAAAACCATGTTTCTACAAACCATTGTCAAACCTGAACACCATTTGGAAAGTCTGTCATTACCCATCAATGTGAACGTTATGATCATTGAGGTCCAGTGGGCTTGTTCCCTGCTTAGCCAAATTTTAGGGTTAGACAATGACAAATTCATAGTATAAATCATGTTAGGTTTCCTGTTATCCTTTTTTGTGCCAGAGTCTTGTCAGTCAGTCAGTATTAGTTTTGACAGATTCATCATTGATAATATGCAGCGACAGGTAGTCAATTTCAGTTCATTGAGACACTTCAAATACTACACGCACTTGTTGAGGATGTTCCTGGAATCGAGCAAGACCAAATTCCCAGAAACTTCTTTCATATCAACTAAATGTAAAATGATCACCATGTTTATTTTCATCAATAAGATCATGTCCAGGGTGTACAGTCTTATCTTTGGCTCAGACTTGCCAAGGGTTCTGGAAGAAATGAAAAGTTTTCTACAACCAAATCCAGAGAGCAAAGTAGGAGATTGGATGTTGTTCATACAATCTACTGTGATATGGGTGTATGGATATCAAGAAGGACCTTATATTTTACCAGTCTTTTTGACTCATGGAATTTTTGCTTTAGGGTTCATCAGACAAAGGATCATTTCATAAACAGATCACTTTCTGAAATCACACAAGGCATATAACTTACAATTTCCTTTCATGGTAGGACCCTTTGTGGTAAAAAACAAATCATGTTTACCTCATATCCAAGCCAAATTCAATGAATTTGTGTTTACACAATTACAAGGAAGGAGATATGACCCACATTAGATCATATCAAAAAGACGGATGATGAGCAAATTGGGCCCCTATGAGCATGAGCATGTTGAAGGATTTGATAAAATGGCTAATCTGGAAACATGTACAGATATGGAGGTCACTTTGGAGCATGATCGGATAAAACCAACTGATTCTTGCCCTCGGGATATCCAAACACAGAAATCTTCTCCAGGATTGATTGTTAAAGCCCCAAATACGAGTGTTTATAATAAGAGGAATGGTTCAGAGGCCCTGGGTGCCGATAGTCAGCAAGATATTCCCAAGAAAATGAAAATTACACCACCCTCTCAAGTGGTTGACCTGGAAGAAGAAGAACTTAAAGAGAAAATTAGCATGGAGATGGTGGAAGGTGCAACCAAGAACGAAGAAGCTGGTACAGGAAGCATGCCACAAAGTGAAAGTAGCACAAGGGTTTTCAACAGCAAGAAACACATATTTAGCAAGACACCTAGGGCAGTATATCAATCCAAAGAAGACTTGATGAACCAGTATGTTGTAAAAGGAAGTATGGACAATATTGAGATAAGAGACCTGTTTCCCGAAGTAGAGAAGATCTCTTAGCACAAGATGTCCTTGTTCTGAGTCAAAGATGTGGAAAGAAAGACGTTTAATATAGCAAGAGCAGATGATGATAAAGTGTTTGAAATCAAGATGCACTATGAGAATATTGGTGCCCAGATAAATTGAAGTTTCACATAAACGCTAGTGACATTCTATACTCGGACTATCTAAGTTTAAGTTTGAAAGTTTCAATATTGACAACACATACACTCAAACTAGATGGGCAATTGAAATAGGAGAAATCATCCAGCAAAGCCTGGAAGACACAGGTCAAAAGATTGGAGTCTGAAGAAGATAATCCAAGGTATGAAGAAGAAGATAAAGATGTCCGCTAATGAACATCCACATACAACAGAGCTAGATGATCTAGAGAAAGATAAGGAAACATTCAGATAAGAAGCACTAAATTACAAAGCTAAAGTGTTACAACTAGAAAAGGAGAAAGAGAATTGGTTACAAGGACACGTAACAATGTCAGATATGGAAGTCATTGTACCTACTAATGCAGAAGCTAGATCGAGCACTAATGGATTGGTTCAAGCCATGTCCCAAGTGATATTACGGACGAGGGAAATCAAAAGCCTTAAGGAAGCCTTGGAAAATATTAAACAAGAGATGAAAATAAAAGATGAAAAGATGGCTTCACTCCAACGGGAAAATCAAGATTTGCAAGGGAGAGTAAGCAAGCTGAGGACGAGGTTAAAAGGTAAAACACTATTGCAAGGAGCCAAACATGTGATCTGGAATGATATTGCTGCAGAGACTACTAAGTTCAGGGTTTATCTAAATTTTATAAAGGACAAAGACAACATGGCTACCACGTCCCGAAGAAGCTGTATTGTTGTTAATGAAACATTAGCCAAGTAGCCTTCGGAATGGGCCCAGAACGTTATTGATTTGCTGAATTTTGTGCCCACTATTGATCTTTAGACTATTGGGGTAAAATAAATAACTACATTGATCATCTGGTCTAGCAGAATCATCGCCAAGCACAACTTTCTCAAATCGGTTCAGAACAAAGCTATGCAAATGGAGCAAAGTATACAGGAGTTTAAAGACACGTTTGAAAAATTGTTTGTCAAGGGCCTCCCACCATTTTGGGATGGCAAAGGTTCATTATACAATCAAGAAGACTAAAATTCTCTCCTCATTCAATGTAGGATGGACCATTCCAAATTTGAAGCTATGGAGGAAAGTCTGAAAGGCCCAAGTCTCGTAGACTATTTGGCCACAAACTTTGAAATTTTGAATCAATTTAAAACAATGAAGATTGTCCTGCCGATTATGTCATACACCACGTGTATTGATCTAGATATTTTGATTAAGGAGATGATGGACTACGAGATTCCTTCTGACTCACAATGGAAGGAAATCGTGTGGTTGGGCAAGACGAAATGCAGTTTTCCCGGGACTAGTAAGTGACCCCAGGTGTCACCAAACCAACAAGTTTGACAAAAGATCAGGACAAGCCAGATGTCGTAAAGGAAGCTGAGCAGTCAGAGGAATCCATTCCTAGTTTTGAAACGTCTTTTGAGTAATCATTGTAAATCGGTTCATATACCGAGACTATTAGTTAAAATTACTATAATTAGTTTTAGAAGATGAAACGTTTTGGTTTCAGTAATTGTAATCAAATTGTATAAATGTTGGGGCATTTGATTGAATTAATGTTGGTAGAACTGCAAGAGAACCCTTTTGGTTGTTTTGAACTCCATTGTAATTCTCTGAAGTTGAATTGAATATATATGCAGAAGCTTTTGAAGTCTCTATGAAAAGATTCTAACGGTGGTGATATGAGCTTTGTCTTCCTTCATCGTATGTATTTCCTGTGATCTGTTATTCCATTTACACTTTGCGCTCAAATTTTGTACATGTCCACTATTTATCAGCGTGCAGTGTTTTCAACATTGGTTTTTCTACGGTGCACTTGTTAATGCTAACAATTCTATTACATCAAAACCTATAATGTTCTCCTATCTTTTTTTCTTTTTGTTACCTTTCTTCTTTTTATGGATTTTTGTCTTTTTCTTCTAACATGTACTATATACAATTGATGGGACCCAGGTTCTGACTACAATATTACCAACAAAACCCTTGTACCATCGGCCCTTATGGATACCAGAGGGCAACACGACGCATAGAGTGCACTGTGCAGTCTCACCCAAGATGGCTTCTATGGGTGGCCACAAGACTTATATGTCTACAACCCGAGGATGGGATGTGTTTATCTCAGAGGAATTTAGCTTACTCATTGTTAACCTTCAAACCCTCATTACATCTCACTCCATATCTCTATCGAAACTATTCTAATAGGACTTCATTATCCATCATAATCGCATGTGTTCAATGACAAGAATTTATCTACTGTAACACAATATTCTTATATAAACACTAGCTATAACATTCATTTATTTAGTGTTATTCTACAAATTCCATTAGCTTATCCTTACTACGCAGTGTTCATTCCTTTATCATATAACATATTTGTCATAAGAACTCATTAAAGCAAATATGATCATGGACACTTCATAGAGTCACATAAAAAATAGATATATTGTTGTTCACCCCTCCTGGGGATACGTCCACAAATATTTGTCACTTGGGATCTTTATTCATATTCTCTTCAAATCTAGTGTTGTGCACTATACAGTGTACTTGTTCATTTCATATTCTTGATGCTTTCTTTTATTTCCGCAAATTAAGTATTGGAAGCTTTAAGTGATGATACATGAGATGTAATAAGTTGATTATACAAGTTTTGGTTCAATTTGGATTCAAGCCTATAAAAATTTCAATGCCACCTTGTTAAGTAATTAAGTCAATAAAAATGATCTCAAAACTGACCCTTCAAGGAGTGACATAAGACCAAAGAAGAATTGGTAACAATATCACCCCAGGGTTAGATCAGTTCTTCACCTTCTCCTTCTTCTTTATCTTTTACCATTGTTTCAATTGGACCACCTTCATTTTGATGAGGAGATTCTCTTTTTTCTTCTAGTTCTTCCCACAATTCCTTTACCACAATTGTCATCTCAAGAAACATTTTTCAAAATTCCTCATCTGCCTCAGAAAGAACATCTTCATACTCCATTTCTTTCTTTATAAATACACGTTCAATATCAGGATTAAATTCTTCAAGTGTACCATCACCTCGCTTAGATTTAAACCTCGTAATCATTCACTTGCAAATTCACATCAAAACCTGTCTCTGATACCACATGATCTGAAAATAACATACAATTTATGATACAAACTTGATCTGAAATATCAACAAAACTCTGATACTAATTCAACCCAAAAATCCTTAGATGTCTATTAGTTCATAAATACACATAAACATCTAACCAGATTCGGGAAATTGAAGATCGAATTGACTATTTGAAAAATATCACGTGAATGTCTTACTTATCCATAAACTTCATTAACTGATAATATAACTTGCAGAAATAATGAGTGTCAAAATAGAGAGAAATAGACCACTATTATTAATTCTCAAGATGCCAAAATTACAGTAAATGGGATTACAATGCCAAATTTGATGTCACTCTTCAATTATTCTACTCAATCCTAGAAACGTAGGTCATTACTAAATTCCTCATAAAATTCTAAGAAAAATGAATATAAAATCGACTATGTTCTAAACTAGTGCTAAAAAATCCCTTTCTGCATGCATAGAGAGACTATGGGTCTCATACATGACAAATTTTACTAATAATTTTCATACATAGCATTTTTTACATAAAATAAGCATCGCCATCAGATTCCTCTTGAAATTTTGAGAAAAACAAGTATAAACACCTAATACTATTCTCAAATAACTCAATGGAACACTAAATGAGAAAAATCTAGCATTGACAGGGTTTGTCCTTTTGCTGCGGCGAACGCTTTCCCTTGGTGCTTCAAATGATGAGTCAAATGTATCTGGGACTCAATATCAGTATCGAACGAAAGGTGGTTTTTAATCTACGGGACCTGGGTCGTAAACTTGTAAAGATGTTGGTTCTGAGTGAACTGGTTTAAGGTAAGCTGGCTCTGGACCAATAGCTGGATTTGGATCTGCCTCTGTCCCTATCTATGCTGGTTTCCATTTCGATATAGAACTAGATATCTGGGGGCGGGTAGCTTCTTTGGCACTGGAACCTTACTAGTAAAAGCAAGGGATGTAGGAACACTATATCTATCAACATATGCATATATCGGAACAGTCACCCTTAGCGTCGAAGTTGGAAGGTTCAATAAGCAGGATTCGAACGCTAGGCCAATCTATATGACTTTAGGGGAGTTCGCTTCCTTTCCCTTGGGGATATTACTACAATCCTTATGGACATTATCACCTTCCCACTCTTAAATTTACCATTTTCTTATACATAAATCGAGACAAATCTGAACTGAGTACAAACTCCCATGCAACATGCTCCATTCTAGCATGAAAACCCATGTCTTGATTTGGCCCGAAGCTAGGTTTTAATTGCTAAAATCATCCTAACCGAGCCCCTTTATTCTCAGGCTGCGTTGAATTAATATTATGGCATAAGTGTAGGAGGCATAAACTTAATACTATGGACTATTCATGGATTTCATGGGAGGTCAAGTGTTCTATTCCCTTTGACCCGCAAAAAATTTTGTTTTCCCTTACCCAAATTTGGCCAATCAGAGAGTGCCACGTGGCACACTCTGATTAATCCACTTGTCTTCCTGCGTTAGCACCCAATCACCTACAACCTATACTTGCCACATCATCATACATATGCCACATAATCCATAAGGATGACACGTGGCACTTTTATATTAGTCCACATGGACCCCTAAAAATGTAAAAAATGAGTGACACATGGCAACCTCTCGTGATGCCATGTCTTCCTACTAACATCAATTGTATTTTGTAGGGACCTATATAGACATGCCACGTGGCAACCCTCTTTGACTTTTGAGCTATTTGACCAAAACTTTGACCAACCATAACTTCTTCATATGAACTCCATTTGAGGTGATTTTTGCGTTGTTGGAAAGATATCGCTGAGATATACGCAATGAAGTATATTTTAAGATAATTTTAGAGTATCAATTTTTTTTTTATCATTTTAGATCCTCATGGACCTCTTTGAGCATTCTAGATCCTCTTGGATCAATTGGAACTATAACTATGTGAGCATTGGAATGTGATTTTGATTGGGATTCTTAGACATTATGGTGGGATTTGGTTTTGAGACTTTGGGCATGGAGGTAAAGGAAACCCCCAAAGGTTTCCTAGAGATAGAGAGCCGACAAGGCTAGTCCTAGATGGCTGGGTGGAAAAATCCAGTTTCGGACAATTGACATGGACATGAGACAACTTAGCATCAAGGGGAATAAGAAACTAGAGTGAAAGGTATTTTAATATTTTTTTTATCCCTAATTATCTCTGATCAATTTGCTTTATGTTATATATTGAATTTTTGTTATGAGACTACTTTGAAATTTAAATTGAGATTGAAATAGTTTAAATTTCACCATAAGGAAATTGAATAGTAATTTACTTGTGTACAAATATAATTCAACAAAAATTATTGTCTTGCAAATTGAAACTCCTTTTACATGTTCATAACAAATCATTTATTAACATAAAATTCTCACTTAGAATTATAAAATTTACTTTAGTGTTTAACTCTAAATCCCTGGAAATAAACTAGAAACAACCCTAAACCCTAAGAGAAAACCCATAAACCCTAAGAATAATCCAGAAAGAGGAGAGACTATGCAAGAAGAAAGTAATCCTCCACACCTACTCCAACCACCTATCCACCTATTCAATCCACTTGTTTACCTATAACAGTCCTCACTTGCAAAAGGGATAGAGAGCTTAGAGGGTTAGATGAAATAAATTATTTAATATGAAAGACATGAAAATAAGAAACCGATTTTTACAAAAAACCAAGAAACACACACATAATTCAAAAAAAATTATAATAATAACACACACACAGATATATATATATATGGTTATATAAATAGATAATTCAAAAAATAAAATAATAATAATAATAATAATAATTTTTTGTATTATACAAAATAAAATTATAATTCATAAAATTTAAAATATAATGTAACATTTTTTATTACAAATATTTTTTTTAATTGTTATACGGATTTTCAAAAAGAATAAAAAACATTGGGAGCGGAGTGCACCATGGCTCGGCTATAGTCCGCAGGCCAGGGCTAGCATGCCCACATAGGTCGGTCATGGACCACACCCTCTCCTTCTACCACTATGATAGTCGAACCCTCGTACCAAGCAACCAAGCCCCCACCCAACAACCAATGATGAAGCAAAATGAAGAAACAAGTGAAATTAGCAACAAAGTTGCTTATACATGCTTCTTAGAAATATGTTAATGTAATAGTTGTAGGTAATCCAAAGTGAAAAGTTAAAATAATTATGAAACATTTAAAACGTGTAACAATGTATTACTTATGCATTGCCTAAGATCAAAATGGAAATAAGAGTGGCTACTCCATGTGTTTAAAAGATGAAGTAGAATTGAACAAATTTAGATGTTAGTAACTATTGACAATGTCACAAGTGTAAATTGAAGTTTTCAAAACATTTTTAAAATAAATAAATTGATGAATACAAGATATGGCATATTAGTCCTATCCATAACACTCCAAAGTGTAACTAAACTAGAACACATAAAGTACTTTCTTGGCTTGTAAGGAAGTAAGGGGTCAAGGGTTATATCCCACCCAAGAGTATAAGGAGGTGAGAGGTAAATAAATCTCCCTTTGGTGGGATAAGATTCCTTCATCTATTTAATACCAACCTTGGGTTAGGTGAGAAGGGGTAATGTGACAGGTAAATATAGTTGCTTGCTACTTGCTTGAGGTGAGAGTACAACTACTAAACAATGCATGATACTAGTGTGGATGTTTACAATCTCAGATACTAGCTTTGGAGGGATGACTTACAGGGCTTATCGGAACAAGTAACCATTGCTTTCTTCTTGAAATAGGATTATCCATTTCAATTGTCTAGATTATTTTAAAGAGATATTTGCATAGAAGGATAGATTATTTTAAGGATATATTTCCATAGAAGGATAGATTATTCTAAGAGGATATTTCCTCCATAGAAGGAAGTTGATTCTTTGAGACAAGAAGGAAGTTTCTTCCCTGAAGCCAATTCTATGTACCTGATTCTCAGGACCCGATGCAACTAGGGTCATGACCAAACTACCTAAAGGGAAAGAAGGTTTAAGTTATTGGATTAATGGTTAGAGGGTGTGTTGGTTAGTGGGTAAATTGTGAGGGGGTTAGTAGATTAGCAGTTAGGGTTCTTTTGGGTTATATGGGTTACATATTAAGGGGTTTATGGTAGTGGGTTGGAGTTAGTGGATTAGTGGATAATGTTTAACTTAAATTTACGAGGTTAATATGTTAGAATCTAGGAGTTTAATGACTTGGTAATTAAATATAGAAAATAAATTAAGGAGTTGGTGAGTTATTTCTACTCTTAACCATGAAAGTGTATACCAACCACATAACTTTTCACTATCCAACTATGCATACTTTTCACTACTTCCTCTAGAGTTATGAGGTTATATAAATAATTCAAATTTGTATAGTATGGTTAAACGTTTTTTGTTTTCAAATCTAATTATACTATAAACCTAAGTTCTCTCTCATAAGTATACTAGAAAATTTCGATATATTAATTAACATAATTATTGAGAAAAAATTACTATTCATAATCAACATAAATTTTACATTATAAAATATAATTTGAAAAGTGGATTAATTTGTAGTAAATGTGCTTTACATTATAAAATATAATTTGAAAAGTGGATTAATTTGTAGTAAATGTGCTTTGACTTTTAAATAAGTTGCAATTTTTTCACTTTCCTCCATAAAGTTTTCTAAAGTCTCCATAATCTTATCTATTAAACTGATTGTTCTTTAAATTAAAAAATAAATTTAAATTTTCTAAATACAAATTCATATTTTATATTTTTTAAATTTTCTAAATATAAATTCATAAATAATTTTTATGTCGTTTTACACTTAATTATTAAAAATTAATTTTAAAAATTAAAAATTAAAAAATCAAACAGTTTGTCATGTGTCCTTATTAATTATGGCCATCAATACTTGTTTGTACACATGTCACATTTATTCATGTCACTTCTATTAATTATTTTAGATATTAAATAGATATACTAAAAAGAGTTTGAAATATTAAAATTAATTTTAATTTTAATAGAGTTTGAAATATTAAAATTAATTTTAATTTTAATTTTAATATTTTAAAGTCTTAATAATATATTTATTTAATATTTAAAATAATTAATAAAAGTGACATGAATAGATGTGACACATGTTCAAATAAGTATTGATTGATCCACGTGGATATTGGTGGCCACCCACTTGTTCCAAATTCCAACTTGCTCATCTTGACAGTTTTTAGTTCAACACATTTCTCTGTAATGCGAACACTTCTTTGTTATTATGGGTTCTACACTTCTAAGGCTATCTTGAAGCCCTACACAACATCCAAGTGGATATTGGTTCTCTCCCATCTAGTCCAACTGGCCTATTTTGACAGTTTTCATCTCAATACATCTTTTTGTACTTCTGGGGCCGTTTTGAGGCCCTAAACAACATTTTTGGGGCTTGCCACAGTCAAACTATAGTTAAAGTGAGAATTTGACGACACGATCTATATTTCTCTAAAATACCTTTCCAACGGGCTATCGCACACCTAAAACGAAGACCGTATGCAAAAGTTACAACCCTGGGAAGTTGATGTACTAACTTACCCCAACGGGGCCCACATGAATTTTGGTGCTTCGTCTCCTAGGGTTAGGTTTTTGGATGTCTAGGGTTTTTGGAATTCATGTTTATTGTAAAAATTCCTTCAGAGCCTCATTGTACTCATCTTCTTGCGAATGAGCATAGTCATCACATCTCTTCTCAGAGATAAAGTTGCCACAATTCTAGCGAGTCTTGCACTCTATATTTTTACAGCTTTTGTACATTTCTTTCATTAATAGAAATCATGTATTGTTGTATATCTCTGTTTCTGGAAATATTTATGTGTTTTTCATTTTAATATCTCTTCTTTCATTTTGTTCATAAAATAATCCGGATCAGAGGTATCAGAGCAGGCTGCTCTTGATTGTTTTTCAGTGCATGTGCCTGACGAGGTCCGAGTATAGCAAGTTGGGTCTCGAGCTTGTCTCTCTTGAGGGCCATCGCTCTCGCATGCCCATGAAACCTCCATGGTGGAAGAAAATAAAAATGGTGGAGCAAAAGATTCTATTAACCAGTGTCTTGAGCAATCTCTCACACGACAAAGGGACGAAATGATGGAGAATTTTTCCCATGTCCTTCAATGCCTTCTGATAGCAACAAGTGCATATTCATCAAGTGGCCACTTTGGAGAAATTTCTCCCTTCAAGGTACAATTTAACTTTGATCATCCTGTATTTGAAGGTCAGATAAATGCGGATGCCCTAGAAAAATGGTTAAATTTGCTAGAAGGTTATTTCTTTGTTCAAAATTTTTCTGACAGGGAAACGATCACCTTTGCACTCCCCAAGGCTCTCCCTCATGTCAAACATTGGTGGGAAACTTACTAGGATAAAAGTTCCATAGAGGAATCTAGAATATATGGGGTCGAGCCCACTTGGGAATTTTTTGTGGATGTGGTCAAGGAACAATGTTACCCTGTTGATAAATATGAAGACCAGTACATGAGATGGACCACACTGTGGAAAGAGAAGGGCCAAACAATGTCGGAGTTCACAAATACTTTCCATACCTTGCGTACCAAGTTGGGTATCAAAGACTCCGAGCGACATCTGGTTTTGAAATACCATGGGGCTCTACATAGGTACATCCAAACCAAAATGGATTTACTAAACATCTCATCACTGGGTGTTGCCTATTGATATGTTGTCAAAATCGAGCAGAAATTTGGGCACTAGAACAAACGGGAGTTTAGGTCTGCAAATCCGCAACAACCAAAGCATGATAAATATGGCCCTAACTAACAACCTCCGGAAAACGAGTCCAAGACACAAGAAAACAAGAGTAGGGGAAAGATGAAGAATGACACTGGGAAGTGGTGCGACTTCCAAAAAATCCCCTGGAACAACACCGATGAATGTCACTAAAAACAGTCATCGGTGGCCAAGATCAAAGACGATTCGAACCCTAATTCAGAATATGATGCAGAAAATAATGAAAAAAGACAGATCATTGACACAGACCCCACTACTACTATCGCAACTGCAACAATTCAACCAGAAGAACCAGCAGATCCTAAAGAGGGGGAGTGCCTCTTCCATTCATAGATGTGGGTGAAGGGGACCCTGTTGCATTTAATTGTTGATAGCGGAAGCCATAAGAACCTCATCTCAACTAAGTTTGTCAAACATTTGGGGTTGTCGACAACACCACACTCACAGCCATACAACATCGGGTGGCTTCGCCAGGGACAAGATCTATGTGTCAGCCAGCAGTGTTGTAATACCCCAAGGCCGAGCCCCTGTTTAATTGTAATGATGTTTAATGAATTTTATAAGTTGATGAGACAAGTATTTATAAGCTGGGAGGCTTATGTGTTTATTAGGCCGGAGAGCCTGGATGCTAAGGCCATAGAGCATATTTTTGTATATGTAGTTATGAAGATTATTAATAAAAATACATCGTTGCGTGTAGACCAACCACGAAGAAAGATTTATGGGGGACTAAGATCCACTAAGAAGGGAAAGAGAAGGGGTTGAGAAGCTAGGAAAAAGGGGCTAAGGTTGAGGGATTAACCCAAGGGAATACTATAATGTATTTCCTAAATTACTAAAGTTTGGGAAATAAAACCTTGGTATCCTAAGTTCCTTTGGGGGAGAGGAACGAACTCCAAGTGGAGAGGAACGAGTTCCTGGAGAGCTAAGTGTCATCCAGGATGCATGTAGATTTATGTGGGGAATTAAATCATTGTGGGGGTTCACTCTCACCATTATGACCATTCTTTCCATCCTTCCCATGAACCCATGCACTCACACACTAAAAAAACATGCAGTCAGCCTATTTCACCATTGTTGAACCTCTGCCATCGTGAACCTCTGTAATTGTTGAGTCATCCCTTGCCTTACCCGATTTTTCTACTATGGTTTGAAGAGGAGGGTTTTTAGGCCCATGGGTTGAAGAAGCAAGTTGTTAGGCCTGTGAGGAACTATATCTAGGTGAGAGATATTATTGGGGAAGTGATTTCTCCTGGAGGGAGTCCAACAGCAACTACAGAGCTCTGATCATTCCTGATCCGACATCTGATTGAATCCCTGGAAGAAAAGTGGAGCAGTCGATGGACTGTGGAACAGTGGAGGTGTATATTCTCGAGGTGGGATAGGCATGTGGGGAATGAGAGTCTGTGATAAGTGGGTGTAAGTAGGCTCCTTGGAGGGAATCCTTCCTGTTGCATTATGTAGCTATCCATAGACTTAGCCTAGCCTAGGATTCATTTACCCTAGGTGGAGTTTAGTCCTATCTCGGGGGTGACCCACTGCTGATAGCTTGGAGGAGCATGGTCTAAGGCTGGGATGTTCGTGGATAGTCTTCACGTAGTCGGTGGTCTTCTCATAAAAATATAAGTACCAATTCCATGTTAATTGTATGTTGTGTATCTTATACATGTGTTCTAATGTTATCGGAATTGCCTCTATATGTTGCATGTATGTGTTGATTGTAACTTCTGCTTGAATCTGTGTATGGAAATAATGTATATCTCTATTTAAAATTGCATTAGATAAATATATGTTTATGATCTCAAACAGATCATGCATAGCCCAATGGCTTATCGTAGTTTATCATAGTTTGGACAAAGTAGAGAGTTTTGTTTTTGGTAGTATGTCTGGCCCTGGGATGGTTGCATATGTTACAATCTGGTTTCAAAGTAGTTTGGTTTTGAAGTAGTTGTGTTTTCCTGGTGAGGGAAGGACGGGGGACGTTACAAATTGGTATTAGATCCCATGGTTTCCACACTCACGATATTGTAGTAGGAACATTGGGGTCTATTTTCATTATTGGTGGGTCATGTTTCATCTATTAATGGTATTCATCAATGTCCACTAATCAGAAAATTTCTAGCATGCTCAACATCAACTCATTTATTCGCATGATGTAGATTTGTATAATCAATGGGGTTGGATTGAAGACCTTGGGTGTAGGGGCATTCTTTATCTATGCTCCCCTTCCCAAGATACATAGGATTGTATCACTACTGGATAAGTACTTTGAAGACCACAATGACACTCTCATTTATGCTAGATGTCTTCCTGATATATACTTTGACATAGATCCACATGGTATTTTCTCATGGCTATGATCTCTTTTATGACATGGATCCACCATTTACATTTTCCGTGGCCATGATATTTCATATAATTTCATGGATCAATAGTGTATTGTGTTGGTGGCCATGGTTTTTCATACATATTAGCATTAGTATGCCTACCTTGAGGGAAATTTATATATATTATTGGTTGATGTTTGTTTGCAGTGATTTCCTTGTTCCTTGATCTATGATATTCTTCCTTAAGCCACTCATTGCCATGTGTTTTGGTAATATATTTAGGCCATAAATTCCTCTTCTAACCTCACACATTAGCGAGACTATGTTACACTTGTATTTTTCACCATATGCCCAAAAGAGAATCCAATGATGTTATTAGGTTGAAATCATAAGTTGTACCAAAGAAATCGCTTGTAAAAATCCATAATTGAGCTTGGGCACTCTTTTCCTAATAAGAAGAGTGGTTTTCCACGAATTCCCCATATATAAGTCATGGTCATTCATCGGTTTCTCATATAAATCCCATGACCACCCTTGATATCTTATAGATGTGGAGAGTTGTGAGGGTATCAATGAGAGATGGGTTGGCCATGATGCATTATTGAGCATGGAACTTGTAGATGACCTATTTTTTCCGGGTTCACATGCCATGAACCTATCACTAAGATCCTCTAAGTTTCTATAAGAAGAGGCCAATCTAGGGGGGTGGACATATAGTATCAAGATTCTAAGCATCCTCATGGTAGTGGAAATTAAGTAGGATTTCTTTGTCATCATTTTGTTGATAGAATTGAGTGTTGGTAATCAACACAAATGAGGTTGAAATCCTAGGTTAGAGGGTCTATCATCTTCTTACCATGATACAATGAGTAGCTTCATTTATTTCAACCAAGAAAGGGTGGCTAACGATGATTTCAAAGGTCTCAAAGAAAGGAGTACAACAAACTACTCAAGGTAATCTATACTTATTCTAACTCACTTTATTTAATATAGATTTATGTTATTGACCCCTCCAAATGTTGGGTAAATCATTGATGTTCTATTTGTAATTTAAGTTTGGTGGATCTAATAGTACTTGAGATATTAAATGGGATCTATTTCATGCAATTCTATTTTGATATGCCATAGGATTTGATAAGGGTTATTGGTTGTTTGATGTGTAGGTAGTAGGTGGAAGAATTTGCATAGGAGGTGGATCTCAAAGGAGTGCTTCCAAGGATACAATTGGAAAACCTTTTGTTAAAGGTAATTTATCCTCTTTCTTAGTTCTTTATAATAAGTTTCATGTATGCATTAGATCTAGGTGGAAGTCATAATGATCTATCATATGGTCTATCACTAACTATAATTAGGTCAATGAGAGGGTTTGTCTATCCATAGACTGATTTATCTATAATAGAAATGGCAACTCTAGCTTTTCCTAGGGAATCACATGGGTAGATAGATAGGTGTAGTAGAGAAACTTTTCTACAAATAGACAAACCCTCTCACTAACCTTATCGTAGTCGGAGATGGACCATAGGATAGATCATTATGGTTTCCACCTAGATATAATACATACATTCAAACTAAGTTAAGGAAGAAATAAAGAGGATAGATTACCTTTCCCAAAAGGTTATCCAATCTTATCCTTTGGAAGTGCTATTGAGATCTATCTCCTATGTAGCCTCTTCCACCTACTATTTGCACATAATATAGCTAGTAACCCTTCTAAAATCCTATGGAATATCATTGTATAATTGCATCAAATATATCTCATATAATATTTCAAGTACTATTAGATCAACCAAACTTAAATCGCAAACAAAAAATCAATGATTTACATCAAATTTGGATGGGGAAAGAACACAGATCTATATTAAAGAAAGTGAGTTACAACAAGTATAGATTACCTTGAGCCACTTGTTGTACTCCTTGCTATGATTCCTTTAAATTCCTCCTTAGCCACACTTTATTGGTTGGAACAAATGAATCTACTCACTATATCATGGAAAAGAGACAAAACTCTCTCATTGAGGCTTATCACCTCACTTGTGTTTAACCCAACACCCATTCTAAAAAAAAATCATAACAAAAGACTCTTTCTTAGTTTTCACAAATGCGAGGACACTTAGACTATTCACTCATTATATGTTTGTATCCCATCCCCTTGATTTGACCTCTTCTTAAAGGAACTTAGAGGAGATCATAGATAGGTTCATGGCATGTGAACTAGGTGAAAAAAGGTCATGCACAAGTTCCATACTCAATATGGCCAACCCGTATCTTGTTTATATCCTTGGAACTCTCCATCTCTAGAAGATATTAGGGGTGGAAATTGGTTTTCTATGAGAAACCCTTGACCCACCACAACTTTTCTATGGGGAAATCATGGATGACCACTCTTATTCTTATGAAAAGCGTGACCATGCTTAATTATGGATTTTTATAATCAATTTCATTTCTACAACTCAATATTTTTTATTTAATACATCATTGTCTTCTCTTCAATGCCTAGAGTGACAAATACAAGTGTAACAATAAACTATAGTGAAGAATAGTCACTTATATGGGACACTGGTTTACCCTGAGTTAATTATAGTCAACCATTATCAACCATGCTTTTTTTAGATGAAATTGAACTAAAAATATATATATTAAAAAGGTTGTGCTAAAGAAAACAACAGTCGTATAGGGCTTTCAAAAAACGGATTAAGGAATGTACATAGTTCTATCACTAAGTCATCAAAATATGAAGCCTCCAGTTTGGATTCCTGATCAGTTATATATATTACATCTTTTATAAACTAGCCTAGTAACCACAAAACTTTGAAAAGCATTTACTGGTAGGAAGAAGTAGAGTCTTGGAATTCATTAATCGTGGTCTGTTGGAGAGGTACTTCCTCAATGTTCATATGGGTTCTACCTCAATCTTTGTTGACACTGACCATTACTCCTTCATCGGGGGAATCTGTGCCATGATTGATTGACGCAGAAGTGGAATGCTAGGGGAAAACATGAGCACTCAAATGTTGAATTGATGTCTCCATTTCTTCCATATTCCTTGTCAAGGAAACCATAGCTAGATATAATTCCCCAAATTTAGTTGAAAGCTGTTGGAGAACAAAGAAAATGACCTATGGAATCTCCTTATGTCGCCTGAGGATTTTATTGAAGTCATTCTAGGAAGGGTCCATCTTTGTCCACTGTAAGAAGAAACCAAAAAACCTCCACCCCCCAGGGTTCCACAACCCAATTCTAGAAAAAACAATCACATGAGAGAAAGAACATCAAGAGATGACCAAATGAAATAGAAAATGAACATTACCGTGACCCGAGGAAGAGAAATGATAAACCAAAAGAAACATGTAAGTGGTAGTGAATGGGACCAACATTGGGAAGGAGCCACTAATTGAGAAAAACAACAATGCCTTAAGAACCATTTTCCTAGAAGGTGAAGAGCCCCATGAACAAACATTAGCCAGGATATGAGGTTGAGACTTGAAAGCCAATTCCCATCAAGGGAAAGAATCCCTCTCAAAAACCAAAGCCGAATGAGCCATAACTAGAGCCATAACTAGTGCTACCAAACCACATAAACAACCATGGAGACATGGATCTAATTGAATATCGACTTGAATAACATAAAACACCAAGTGTGTGAGGGGAGAGAAACAACTGTTGACGAGACACTACATTATGTCCTTTTGCACAAAGAACGAGGGGGGGCTCAACTATGGCCTAACATACCACTCCACAGTAGAGCCTAACTTAACCATTTGTTCTGCAAGGGGATTAAGGTCCATGTTAATATGATAAATTTTTAATTTGTCAACTCCTTTGATGAAAGGCAAGATTCTAGAAATGATGTCATTGAAAACATTGGTTCAAGATTGACGTTTTTTTAGCTATCGCTTGGATAACCATCATAGAATCCTTGAACACTGCAATTTTGGAAATGTTTCTCTCTTTTGCTATGCATAAGCCTTTGGAAAGAGCATAGGCTTCAACAACATTATTTCAAACCCTCCCAAGTCCCCATGCGTAAGAGGATAAAATATTTCCTATGTGATCAAGATGACAGTGACCCCCACCTACCACCCCAACATAAACTAAATAATCAAATTGTTGTGGGTAGAGAGTTTGTGTCAAAGAAACAAGGTGGTCTCAAACATCAATTTATCATATACTAAGATATGATCTTAAATTATTTTTGTCCATTCGTACTAATAATATTGAAACATGAATATTGATTTTTTTTATTAACATTACTATTATTATCATTATTTTGAATATCAAAATATATATTCCCTTCTTAATAACTTCCATGTATTAATAATATTAAATTTATGATTAATAGTATACTAAATTTAAATTTCAAAATATATATTCCCTTCTTAATAACTTCCATGTATTAATAATATTAAATTTATGATTAATAGTATACTAAATTTAAATTTATTGTAAAAGTCTATACTTTTAAAAGAACTATCATAATTATGTGTAAAAATAAAATGTGGAGCGAGATTGAGAACAAATAAAGTTGAATTATTATAAGGAAATAATTTATTAATAATATTAAATTTATGATTAATAGTATAGTAAATTTAAATTTATTATAAAAGTCTATACATTTAAAGGAACTATCATAATTATGTGTAAAAAGAAAATGTGGAGTAAGATTGAGAACAAAGAAAGTTGAATTATTATAAAGAAATTGTGCATTAGAATATCAAAAAATATTTATATTATATTTTTGAACTTTTGAGAATTATCATAATTATGTGTAAAAAGAAAATCTGAAATGAAATTGAGAACAAAGAAAATTGAATTATTATAAAAAAATCATAAACTATTAAAAAATCAAAACTATCTTTACATTATACCTTTAAACTATCTTTACATTATTTTTATTTCTAATATTTAAGAAGAATAAAGTAAAGGATCATAGAAAAATATAAGTATTCATACTTTGTGTAAAATCTTAACCAATCTTAGTAATTCTTTAAAACATCAAATGTTTGGATATTTTTATAAAATTATTCAAAATTATAAAGATTTTATATAATTTTGGTAATTTTTAAGTAAATTAATTTTATTTTATAAAAAATGGGGTGAATTATTTTGTTAAAAATTGGAAATTAGAAAATCAATTTTTAGAAAAGATGGAAAACTGTCCAATTTAATTCTTAAATTTTTTTATATTAAAAATGAAAAATACTTTCTCTTAAACTGCTAAACTTTCAAAGAAATAAAATCTAACTCTTAAAAATATTATAACAAAATTCAACACCACCATAATTAGATAACCCATAAAAATTAAAACAAAATTATAAATCTCATCTCTAAGTTTTTATATAACAAAAACAGCATGATAAATCATATAAATCAAGACAATTATGTGAAAATTATAGATGAAAAACATCATCAACATTTTTAATGTTACTATTATTTTTATATTATAATTAAATTATGATTATTAAAATAATAATATTATTATTGATAAAACTATTTTTTTATTTCTATTAATAAAAATAATAAATTATTATAAAATTTATTAATAATTTATTTTTTAATTAATATAATATTTTTACTACAACAATAACGTTACTTACGAAGAAAAGTGAATCACAACTCATCTAAGAGAATTCATTTAGAATGGTAACGTGAAACGATTTTGCCTACAAATTAAAAAACCGTATTCCTCTTTAGTGTGAATTGAATTTTTGGGAGCATTTCATTTTGGATTTTGGTTTGAATGGTATTTCTTTCCAAAAGCATTGACTTTGAGCGCTTATAATTCTTCTTCCCTTGAGTTGATTCATGTGCCAAACATTTTTTTTAAGTATCAATTTATGAAACTTATAGTTCTAATTTCTTTTAATTGATAGTGTAAAAATGTTTTTTTAAAAGAGATGGTTAGTTTTTCTCATTAATTTTGTTGTTTAGTGATTATGAATTTGTTTTTAACAATTAATTTTTGGTCTCATTTATGAACTCCAAATATTCTGATCTCTGAAAGCATTTTTGTTTCTTAATGAATTTCAAATCTTTTGATATATGAAAACATTCCCTCACGGTCCAAAATAACAAAAAAAAATAATGAAGAACACAAAAATAAAATCAATATTTGTCCTTTTTAAGAGTAATTTCTTAGAGTAATTGAAATTTATATAATTATTAATGAATAAATTAAGAAATGAAATGATAAATCTTCTTATAGTAGTTGACTGAATTTATATAATTATTAATAGATAAATTTGGAAATAAAATGATAAATCTAAATTCTAGTGTTTTTTTAGCATGTCCATGTGGCTCGATGGCAGGATGAGCATTTTAGAATATCCAGAAATACATTTCCCATTGGTACTGTCTTATCAGTGGTTGATTTTGTTGAGAATTGCGCTCTTCAACCACAAAATGAGATTCACATCTGTTGAAAGCCATTTTGGATAAAGTTTTGAGGAAAATCCTAACTGTGGAGGAGATGTAGAGTAGCAGAAAAAAAAGAAGAGAAGGCAGGAGAAGAGAGCGCAGTAAATGTGCATTCAGGATTGAAGTGTGTAGTAAAATCATTGGCAGAGAATAAATCAAGAGAATAAAGAAGGAAGATAAAGTGGGCAAAAATGAAGGATAGGATTTCGGCATGCAAAAGCAGAGAGGCGCGCAAAATCAGGGAGAACAGTAGTTGAGAAAGAAAAAACATGTAGGTATGAAAAAGCAAGAAAATAACGTCTGAACAACAAGTCAACATGAGTTTTAATGAATCAGAATGAGTTGTAATTATGTTTTGGGGACAAACAAGTAGGGTTTTGAGCCCTAGAATCCTATGTATAAATATGTAATGGGTCGAGTAGAATAGGTTGTTGACATTGAGTGAAGATAGGCAGTTGAAGGAAAGAAGTTATTGTTGTGGAGAGAATATACTGAGAGTGAGAGAGAGAGAGAGAGAGTCTATGTTTGATGTTCTAGGGAGAGTTTGCAGAGAGAGGCTTGCATTGCAGAGCAGTTAGGCAAGATGGAGAGAGATATCATGATACATCTATTGTAAGCACAATGCGCAATCTTGAGACGATTACAGAAAGAATAACAAAGAAGCCAGTCATTGTGGACGTAGCCCAAAGTTGGGTGAACCACGTTAATTATTGTGTCTTCTTGTCTTTTTATGTGATTGATCATGAATGTTCTCTTTATGCATGTTAGACTAGATTTGTTTATTATATGATCACTGCACAATAGTTATGGATGTTATGGTGAATAGTGTATGTTGCAATCTGCATCATGATAGTACTACATACAATAAATTACTAAGTAACCAAGGAATAAAAAACATAGGATAATGCACACATAATAGATAAGTAAGAATGAATATGATGATCGCCTCTCATCCCTGTGTTCCTATAGAAACTTGGTTCCTGCAACCCTAATAGATGCCTCGGGGAGACTTCACTTGAATGCAGGTGATGCCGAAAGGGCTGGTGTCTAAAGGGTTTTGTTGGTTAGATAACTTGAACCTAGGGTCTTACAACTATGCATCAACAAATGGTTCCATTGTCGGGACCCAGAATCTGTGATTGAGGGAATGTTTTGGATTCCGACAAAGAAAGAAATCGTAGAATGGATAGAAAGGAAGGAACACAAATTTTCTCAAAAATATAATAGAAACCCTCGAATGAGCAATAAACAATGGATGCAAAGGCATGTGTACACAGAGCTGCATGAGATTTTCTTTGGTGAATTTCTGAATGTTTTAACTGTGTGGCTAGAAAGATTAGTGGAGAATATTGGAAGGTATCGAACTACAGTGCCAAGAAACTAGACTCCTGAGTTGGTAAGGAAACTGAATTCTATAAGTAATAAGACTTCTCATGTAATTGATTTCTAGTTGGATAGATATTGGGAGGTTATATTACAAATTTTCTAGCATATTTTACCCAGTCATACAGTGTTGTAGAAAGGGATTTATTCAAAGGTCCACGCGAAAGGTTCATGAAATGACTAGGTACGTGGATAAAGATGTTGTTGTGTGACAAGTGTGTGAGGACAATGGAGTTTGATTGCTAAAGGGCTTCATGCACATAGGGGAACCAGGGGATGATAAGAGGATAGTATGAAGGTGGGAATAAATGAAGGAAGGGAGGGACTGAGGATCTAGAGAACCGAGGAGGTTGTATCAAAAGAAGAAGAAGATTTTGGATTACTACATAGTGGAAGAACGTACAAGAGGCAGAAGACTAGGGCTGAGAAAGGAGAGTCGCACGGTGAGCCTGAGGGAAGGGAATCTTACGCAATCATCCATATAATAGAAATACCATACGTAGAAGGGAAGGAAGAGAATTCTCAGCTCAGTCCTGTAATACAAGAGCCAGTAAGTCCTACTCAGACTATATCTTGTGTCAATTCCATGACCCCATGTTCGTCACCTAGATCATGAATAACATTCAAGGATTTTTCAAAAGCACTTACAGTTATCAAGGCAGGACAAAGCAATAGTATCCAGAGCAATGGAAGTAGTACGACGAATTAGAGTCAACTAGAATCTCCTAGGGGAGGTACTACACAAAATAACATGGCATGGGTAGACAACACCTTTAGATTGCCTGAGTTCCAAGGAGTTGGGTCAGAGGACCCACATCAACATCTATTTGTATGTGAAACAATTTGGGTTGCGAAGAATGTTCAAGTTGAGGCCATAAATATTGTGTAGTTGAAAATAACATTTAGGGACCGTGCACAAATCTAGTACATGAAATTGCATAGTGCCACACCTACAGGACAAGAAAGGATGTTAGAAGATATTAGACAAGAATTCTTGAAATATTTCAAGAAGCCAAAGTATGAGTCACAATACATTACAGAGTTGAAGTAAACCAAACAGGTATAGAATGAATCAGTTTGGGATTATGACCAACGGTTTAACGCCTTGATGGTTCGATTATGTAATACCCATGTTTCCCCCAGTTTGTAAATATAACTATAACTGGCCAAGAGACTATGGAGGACTAAATATGTGTGAATGTTTGATTTGATGAACCTTTTTTTAAAATGGTCAATGTATGAATTTTTTGTTATTCATAAAAATTTGATATGTGTTGCACAATTGTTGAAAGGGGAGGAGTTTTCCAAGATAGACCATGGATGTTATGAGAGAAATGGTGAGGGGAAACCAAGAATGGCTGAGATGACCCTCACCAGATCAGTACCTATTGGGTGTAATTGTTCAACAATCCTATGACCCGGAAATGAATTACCAATCAGGCTGGTAGTTGGAAGGCCATCCTCAAGAGTAAATGAGGAGATGGGGTAGGGTACCCATCTGTAAGGCTTCTACTCTTGACCACGAATTGGGATTCGTACCCAAGATATCTTGTTGAGGAAGGAAAGAAAGGGGGTAATTCAGGGATAGAGACTGATCTACGAGATAATAGAGTAGAGAGAACAATCGCGAGAGGAGAAGAGAAGCATGTTTTCATCTATGGAATAGAGAGAAAAGATGAGAAGAAAAATCGTTTTGGTTGAGAGAAGCCATGGTAAGGTTTTGGCTACAAGCTAATAAATGAGGTTGATGAGTCACTGAGGAAGTACTCATGCAGAAATCCTTGCTTGGAGTAGAAAAAACCAATTTCCAATTTCTTGTGGGAGGAGGAGAGTAACCTTCATCCCTAACTGTCATGGAGCAAGGAGAAAGAATCTCTCTCAAAGAATCATGGTCTAGCTCAAGGGTGTCCAGTGGTAAATCCGTTAGGAGTGGTTGTGCCTATGGTTGGGAGGAAACGGGCACCCCTTTCAACAGTCGCTTCAATTTTTCCATTTCTGATAAGTATTATCATACTCTCTCTGTGTATATATATATTAGATGAGATGATGAATGTCGGTGTTTATGGTTAAGTATTTCATTATTTGAACAGTTATTAGAAATGTTATTTTTCTTCTATAAACTGCTATATTCATATAGTCTTTGATTTATCTCATTGTCGCTGCTAGAGAGTTATGGGATGTAAATCTGCAATAGAGTCGGGATAGAATTGACTGGAACATATAAGTCTTATCAATCCTTTGAAGTTTACCTTAGCAAGAATGTCATGTTCAACTTGAAGGGAGAATGGTGTTCCCCTCAGACTATCCTTCCATCTGATCGAGGGCTCATGCCCATGTCCGTAACCCATGCGCCTCTAAAAATATTAGTGCTTAGCCCAAAAGATTTACCAAAGGATCCATGTGACTAGTTTTTGGGAACCATGCGCTAGTCCGAAAGGAGATAGCTCTTTGGCTTCAGGACTTCGGAACTTATGATTTCACAATCCTCGAAAATAGTCGAAGGATGAAGTCACGAATTAATGAGGGCCATAGATATGGGGATCTAGTGTGGATATCTCTCAGTCGTTAGATCGGACTTAGGAGGGGAAGCGTTAAGTGCTTCGGCGAAGTTCTACTGTGGGAGGATAGGAGTGGTCTAGCATCAAAAATCCTAAATGTCGGAGTCGCAGAGTTAATTGGGACCATTGAAAAAAGAAAGTCGGAAGATACATGTTGGACTCCCAAATGTCGAACTTCTGAAGTGACGAGAACTATCGATCCTCGGATACTTCGAGATCCCTCTCATTTGTTGATCTAAGAATCCCACCCTCAATCACCCAACTGACCAAGAATGTGTTTTGGAGGGACACATGGCCCCTACTTGTCCCTTTTCTAAGGTTGTATGTTGAATTGGAGCCGTTGGATGAGAGGGCACGTGGAAAGCAATCCCATTGTCTAGAGACTTAGTACTCCAAAGGAACCTGGACAAGAACCTACAAAGTGTGAAAAACTCTGAATTCATGAACATCGAAATGAATCTCGGTCATTGGTAGGATGAGGACACTTGGCACTAGATTAGAGAGTCCAAAGACTTATCTCTTCAGAGAATTCACGACGTAAAGAGTTGGAAAGCTCTGAAGTCTGGAGCTACGAAGTAGCAAGAGCCGTAGATTTATGGATCCACATGGAATCCTACTGTTGCGCCTCTTTCATCACCTTAGTGAGCAAAATAGAGGTGCTTGCAAGCTTAGTTGGGTTTGCTAAGTAGGACAGCTATAAGGAAAATGGTTAGAGAAATAAATATAAAAAAACAAGTAAGAAATAAACTAAGAAATAAAACAACAACTAAACTAATGAGCATAGGGACATAAGGAGAAAAGAAATAATAAGACCCATTTCACCAATGGTAAGGTTGATAGTAGTGAAAGAAAACACCAAGAAGAAAGAGGACTATGAGTCCCTTCTTCCTCCAAGGGAGGGATCTTGGACCCCCACAAATAAGCTCTTCTTACAACTTTGAAAATGAAAATGGTGAAAGAATTCCTTGCTAATCCACTCAAGGGGTGAGATGGATTGCCCAATGCAATGATGCTAGTATACTCTTGATGGAAATAGAGGACTGCTCAAGAGAATAGTAGTAGCATAACTTTGCTATGAAATTCCTTGAAAAATGAAGAGCACCCATGGCCTTTTTATAGCACCTCTTTGAGGTATTGTGCAACCATCTTGTAGTGTGTAAAGAGGCTAATTAGGGCATTTTTAGGTCTTTGACCAGCCACCCAGTCGAATCCAATCCAGATTTGAGTGTCAAATCAACTTGGAAGTTGAACCAGAAGTGGGTGGGAGGCCGACCACTCTCATAAATGCATCGTTTCTCAGGTGCGCGACTTTTTGCGACAACAGTCACGCATCGGGCGCATGTGCGCGTTTCCTACGTTTTTGTTTTGTGCATGTGTGCGCGAGCCCTGTGTAGTCATAGCACACTTTAATTTTGTCACTGGTTGTATAGTTTTTGACCCTTTGGAAATGATTTTGTGATATTTTTGGTCCATGGGTGACCTCATAACTGTTTGGCGATGTTGAATTCTTGTAACCATTTGTGGATGAAATTTCAGTGATAACAAATGGCCCTTGATGGATGAGGTTAAGAGCATACGTATAGCCGAAATCCATCAATGTTTCTTCTACTGAGAGTGTCGTTGTTATAGAGAGAGATAGTGGGATTGTCAAGAGTTACCGGTTGGAGGGAGAAGGGAACCTGTAGAACCCAACCTTCCATAAGGTGTGTAAAAATAAACTGTGTACAAACGAGGTGGGCATGCCCCATGCTCATGTCATGTAACACAAAAGAGGAATGATGTGTTGATGTAGACAACTGCAGCACCCTTAGGGGAGGTCGTGATAAAGGTATAAGACAATTTTGTGGAGGAACATACTCTGAATGGTAGGCAGTGACATCTGTAAGAAATATCACAGATTCTATAGGCATTGATAGCCTAGCCCAATTCATAGGTCTTCGACAAATATAAGAAATAACTGCAATAGTCACAAAGTAAGACCCACCGTAACATGAGAAAGTGTTGAATTTGAATGTTATGGGGGTCAATGATAGCAGGGAGCAATTGTAGTTCTCCCTGTGCCATCCGAGATCTCTCATTGGAAAGGTAATGAGAGTCAAGATATTGTCGCCCTTCAGGAAAACTGTGTTGAAGTCGAAAAAAGGGGGACGCGACTTCCAGAAGCTAAGGGCTTCGTGAAATCTACTAGGTGAGATGATGAATGGGAGGAGGTACATTGTCGAAGTCAAGAAGTATGAAGATTCAAGACTGCCCTTGGTTGGGGGTATATACAAAGTATAAGTGGCCGCAACCGTTCAACTCAGTCGAGTGTCAGGGGGACAACAAGACGTGGGATAAGTTGTGCCAGAGGCGGGACAAAGTGAACAAACTCGGAGGGCAGAGGTAAGTGGATAGTGGGATACTCAGAGTATATGGACCATGTCAACAAGGCTAGATGATAAGGGGTGCCCCAACCAAAGGGCAAAAGGGGTTGTGTTTGCCAGAAAAGGGAAGAAGGTCTCCAAAGGTGACAACAAAAAGGTAATATAAATGTTGTAAACAAAGGTGTTTGTACAATAAAATAAAGAATAAGTTGGGATGAGTGTACAAATACAGAAACGGGTGCCCCAATGTAATATGGTTGGGCTATTGAGGGCACCATTTGCTTGGAGAAATAGTGGAGGGTGGGGGCCCCATGGGTGGGTTTCTGTATGAGGTAGGTGAAATGAAGGGAAATTTGCAGAGGGGCAAACTGATTGTGGATGAAATGAAGGGTTCATGATATTGCGGAGGTGCAGTCAAAATAGAACCTTGAAGAGATAATATGGGAGTCCGGTGGGAAAGCTAGAAAAATGAGGAGAAGGAAGATGTGGCTGATTCACGACATGATGTAAGACTATCGAGACTCCCAACCCTAAAGGGTTGAAAAGAAGCATGAGTGTCAAAGTGAAAAAGGTTGCTATGAATGAGACAACTCATGTGGGGGAGAGTGCTACCGGGTGACAGTACCAAAGATGCAAATGGAGGTATTGGTACTGCAGAGCCGGAGATGGAGATCTTATAGGCAAATGTCAGAGGGTGTGACTGGAGATGCAATTGAGATTCAGAGGGAATAATTACATGCTAGTGTTGAGTATATACCTGAAGGGGTGGCGTTGATGTATGATGACCAAGTACCTGCACACATGAAAACCAAATACTAGACATGAACAATATCTGAAGAGAATCGAACATACGAGCATTTATTTGATAATTTTGAACATGAGCATGCGTACCTGGATGGGATATGAAAAAATGGTGCCCCGGGGGCTAAGGATAAAAAGTGGCCCGGGGACTGTCGTGATGTAGATGACGGGATGATGTAGCTGGATGGGATTCGTTCTGGAAGCTTTGGCGTACTGCAGCTAATGTCTGCCAAAATCATGGCAGTGTTGGGCAATGGTGGGTATAATGGCCATATTCTGAACATATAATGCAAGAAAATTTGGTTTGCAGCCCTTTACTACTTGAGTGAGGGGCGATAGCGGCAGTACTTGCTACAATGGCGAGTGTTGATGGAGTTTGATTGAGTGGAATCAAGTTCCATAACTCTGGTAGAGATGGGCAGTTGTTGGTTTGGTGTCCATCTTTCTCACATAGTGCGCAAGGGGGATGGACGTGCGAGGGAAGTGTAGACGCAAATAGTGCCCTATTTTTTGTTAACAGGTACAGGGTTGGAAACCCATGATGTATAGGTGATGGGGTAGATGAACCCTACTGCGCATAATTTGTCAATCTCAGCTTTGATGGCCACTGCTTTGGATGGTTGTAGCGGTCACTGTTTTTTATGAACTGGGGTAATGTCAGGCCAAGTGTCGATGCGATGTTCGACGATAGAGGGATCAAGGCCAGGCATTTCTGTGTATGACCAGGAAAAAATATCCCAATATTCTTGGAAGAGGGATTTATAGGCAGTGATTTCTTGAGGAGTGCAAGAAGTGCCAATGGTGATTTCCTCGATGACTCCATTTTTGATGGAAATATCAATTTTGATGGTCGGGGAAATGTTGGCCATGTTGCCTTCTTCAAAAGCATCAGGGGCAGGGATGGGGTTATTGAACTAGTCGATATGCCCTGATGGGATAAAATATTTGGTTTCGACTGCGTATGTGGGGTGTTGGTTAGAATGCGTGAAGGCTTCCTGTGGAAAGAAGAGCGCTCGATGGTGTAGCGCATCCCATGGGTAGTCGGGGTGTTTAACTCTTCGAGTATGTCCTTGTCACAGTGGAATTGACAGAAATACAAGGGGTTGTAAAGAGTGATATCGGTAACTTTCGCTGTGTGGTTGTCTTTGGGTGAAGAAGCAACAGGGGGAACGATGTAATGAGATTGCGATGGTTCACTTGACATAAACCAAATATTGAAATACTGAGGAGTACCAGTGGTAGTTGGGTGTAATATTTCAGTAGGGAAATGAATGGGAGAATTGGGGGGATTTGGGGGTGAATCCTTGGATAAGTCATCCAAGAACCACGGAGGCATTGGGAGGGCCTCGGGTTTGGGGGAAATGATATGAAGAATCTCTAGTGATGAGGTATGGTCAACCATTGATTCTGTAGGGGGCGTAGGGGTTTGAATCAGGGTCAATTGGCGTTGCCTGTATTCAATGATCATAGGACATTGGTATGTAAAATGATCTAAGGATTCACATAGAGAGCAAGGGCATCTCATACGTTCATTGACTGAAGTTGTGACATAATGAATGTCAGTGATGTTTGTGAGGGATGATGTAGCTGGATGGGGTTCGTTCTGGAAGCTTTGGCTTACTGCGACTAATGTCTGTCGAAAGCGTGGCAGTGTTGGGCAATGGTGGGTATAATGACCATATTTTGAACATATAGCACAAGCGAATTTGGTTCGCAGCCCTTTACTACTTGAGTGAGGGGTGGTAGCGGAAGTACTTGCTACAGTGGTGAGTGTTGATGGAGTTTGATTGAGTGGAATCAAGTTCCGTAACTTTGGTAGAGATGGGCAGTTGTTGGTTTGGTGTCCATATTTCTCACATAGCACGCAAGGGGGTTGAACACGCGGGGGAAGTGGAGCTGTGGGCTCCTTCTTCTTTCTTCTGCCCCCAGCTATGGCAGGGAGAGTAGTGAGTGGGGGTGTAGAGGGTATGGTGGGAGTGAGTATGGGAATCATCATTGGGATTCCTTCCATTTGGGGGGGGAAGGGATGGTCGAGGGATCATCTTTGGTGGATGTAAATACCAAACTGGAAATGCTAACACCATATTAGGGAGGGTAAGCGTTGCAACTACTTGGAAAGCTTGTACGCTAGGTCAACGGTAAAAGAAGGGAATTTGAGTAATGGCTTTGGGAACTGTCTCCCAAAATGGAATATGGCCTTGGGGAGAGGTGAAATCGTGGGTTGGTGGAGTCAACGAGTTCACAGGAGGCTCATGAGTGGGGAGCTCTGCGACTAGTGGGACATGAGATATGATAGAAGCCTCCCTAGGAGGAAGGGTATCCTCTATTTCAGTTCCGTTGGATGATACGACGCATACTTGATTTGAAGGATGAAGGAGTGGTGGTGCACCATGGTAAGTTCCTAATAATGATGGGTCTTTGAAAATTTTGGGATCCATTTCGATGAGTGGGTATGCATCATGACTCGTGTGGATCAGAGGAATAATGTTATCAATGTTGGCAGACGTGTTAGGTGCATAATGTGAGACTTGGTCAATGGTAACGATCTTCCCGTTATGGGGGAACATCCTTGTTCGAAAGATGGAAGAGGCAACTTCCTTCATAGCATACATGTAGCTACGACCGAACATGATATTATAATCGAGTGGGGTGTCGATAAATTCAATGTCGATGAGAATAGTCTTGCCCCCAAGTTCTACGAGGACATTTTGGAAGAGTCCTTCAAGAGACGATGGTCGTCCATCATAAGCTTGTAAGGTAATGGAAGATGATATGAGTTCGGGGGAACCAAGTTTCTGCCATATAGATTTGGACATAATGCATGTGGATGCACCTTCATCGATGATGCACCGATGAACTGTAATGTTCTAAATTTTTACCGGGATTTGAAAAGCGATCAGAGTGGGAAGGCGAGGTTCTCCGCTGTCGAGATCAAATGTGATGAGTCGAGCATCTGCAGGGTCGACTACTCCCAAGGTGAAAAGTAATGATTTCTGCTAAGTGGGACAAGTCTAAAGAACTTCTAAGACTGACATGGCAACCAGGGATTGTGCTAAGTCATCAACCAAACTGTAATTATGAGCTTCCCTAGCCTGTGGGTTGTGGACATTCTTGTGCAATGGGATGCGAGGGATGCGAAGAGGTGGTTCTGCATTAGGGCGAGGGATCACCAACGGGGGTCCTGTTGGTGTGGGGATTGTTGCTAGAGGAATGGGAGGAGACTCAGTGGGTGCATGATACTGACAATTACATGTTTGCAGAAGTATTTCTTCCTCACTGGTGAGGAGGATCATGCGATCTGATGGATTGTTTGGATTGATGTACTTTCCTAACTGAGGTGGGGTAGGCGGTATCTCTTGCTGGGTGTTCATCACACCTTGGTGTGGAATGGGGCTTTGCAGCACGGCTGGGGGGGGTTGTTGCACATATTGTTGTGGGTCCTGTTGAGGGGCAGGCGGTGCTGGAGGATGTGGTAGACTGCCTGAGTCTTTCAACCGTTTAAAATCAGTGATTTGGGGGCAATGATCAGTATAATGATCGAACTCACCACAAAGGGCACAAGGGAAGTTGGTTTTGATAGTATTGTTATTTCTCCCTTGACACCTGTTGTTATTTCCCCCTTGGGGGTTCTGATTCCCTTGGTTTTGGTTGCCCCCAGTAGGTTGGTTTTGTTGGGGTTGATTCCTACCTTGGCCTGGGTTGTTATTGTTCCTATTTCTCCCTTTCTTTTTGGCATTATTCGATGGATGGGTCGGATTTTCCATATTTAGTTGTTTGAAATTTTGATATTGCTGAACGAGAGAGAGTTGAACAAAATTCACCCCAGTGTGAGGGTGTGGGGGGACCATAGGTTGTGGTGGACCACGAAATGGAAAGTACGGATTCTGTGGGATTTGTGATCTGTAAGGTACATAGGAAGGCGTGGTGCTTTCGCTAGTACTCAACGTATAAGCTGATGTAGAGGGGGTACCAGAACTTGTCTAGATAGGTGGGTGTATTGGGGGTGCCGACGGTGATCCGGATTATTTTCGGCACGAAATGAGAGCGGAGATATAATAAAGAAATGCACAGAGATATCGCAGATATTCAATAATATAACAGAAATGTATCAGATATGCAACCATAAACACAGATATACAGTAATACACGATTTCTA
>JASDQU010945761.1:33655-45245 GCA_032191745.1 Picea mariana
CTGATCAAGGTGCAATTGCAGCCCACAATTGCCACTTGGGTAGATTTCCTAAAATTTGGTCACTAGCTACCTCAGTCAAAGTGCGGCATTTATATTTTCGGCCTAAGAAATGGGTCACGGGCTGGATCTCGTCTAAGAGGTGGGTGCCTCAAGGGGGGATGCACAGAACAACTGGACCTCATCCTTCGACCCTTCACGGGTATCTCCCTACCTTATGGTGTTAGGAACACTTGACTTGGATGATTTTCAGTTCCCTATTTGACAACTTCTGTGGTTTTGACATTGTGAGAACTAGATAACGGGGAGTTATTTGGATGCCTATCCCTGAAATCCTACCTAGACTAAAAAAAATATTTTGGCATCTCCTGTGGAGGAAAACTTAGTGAGCTTTTAGAAAAAATTTAGATGTAGTTGTTTGAGAGGTTAGGGGTGTGAACCAACCTCATTGAAATTAAATGGGAGTGGATAGTTTATTCAAGAAAAGGGTGGGGTGTTTTGGAATCCCTTTGGAGGAAATTTACTTTGACCTCCATGTTTCAAGAAGAGACTATGTGAGTGGTAAGTGACTTTTTTGTATGAATGAGTGAAAGTGTGCCAATATTTTAATGAATTAGGTGTCACCTTGTTGCATGTGGACTTCGCTTGGTCCTTACAAGTGTTCATTACCTAATTAACTAAGTGTCTTTGGTACAACCTTGCGTAATTCAAAAGTCCCTAGGAAGCTAGCAAGTGGAAAAGTGGGTCCATTACTATTCCTTTAACTCCCTATTGTGATTTAATCTAAGAAAAGATTTGAAACTATCCTAGACTGTGATCATGTGGGCATGTATGGGCCCATTACAAAACCTTTAAACTTCCCTAGTGATTTAATCTAAGAAAGTAAATTTCAACACTATCCTATCTTTGTAGCATGTGGGCATGTATGGGCCCATTACAATCTTAAGATGTGTTTGAAAAATAAACTAAGAGGAGTCCCAAGAAGGGTTGTTGTAATCTCCTAAAGGTTTTAATCTTCTTAAGGGAGATGAAATTGTCCCACAATCTTTTTCTGATTCTCAAGGTCGCTTGGAGGTGCAAGAGAAGAGCATACTAAGCGATTTCTATCCAACTTCTAGTCCCAACGCAAGTTATATGTGATTACAAATGATTTTCAACTTATATTTTGAGTCAAAACAAGCCATCCATGTGGTGAAAATGAAAGCAAAAGAGGACATAATGATTTTTAAGCCCCCTAAGTGCCTATGTGTTTTGACTAATCCCTTTATATGAAGAGGGGACTAAGTGTGGTGCATCTTAAAACATGCATGAAATCACTTTTAAGAAGGCTAAGGGCCTTCCCCAAATCTCAAAAAAGCTTACAATGTGTATTTTTTGCACAGGTGCGCGGGTCTTAGTGGAGACATAGGTGCACTGAGCACTTGTGCATAGACCGGAATGAACTTGTGGGCGCAGGTGCGCAAAACAGAACTATGACTTAGGTGCATGTGCGCACAATGCGCGTCTATGGGCCAAAAAACCCGTGCACAAATGACACATGGCCATGAATGAAAATTCCAAATGGAATTCTCTCAATTCAACTTGGAATTAGATGTTTAGCAGGTTGGCTTGGGCTGGTTAATGCACCTGCAAGTTAAATAAACTAAAAGAAGAGCTAGAAAAACCCAAATGGGGTAGGAATTTGATACCTTTCCCCAGTAGAGTCGCCAATCTGTTGCGCCTCTTTCGTCACCTTAGTGAGAAAAATAGGGGTGCTTGCAAGCTTAGTTGGGTTTGCTAAGCAAGACAGCTATAAGGAAAAGGGTTAGAGAAAGAAATATAAAAGAACTAAGAATTAAACTAAGAGATAAAACAACAACTAAACTAATGAGCATAGGGACATAAGGACAAAAGAAATAATAAGACCCATGTCACCAATGATAAGGTTGATATTAGTGAAAGAAAACACCAAGAAGAAAGAGGACTATGAGTCCCTTCTTCCTCCAAGGGAGGGCTCTTGGACCCCCACAAATAATCTCTTCTTACAACTTTGAAAATGAAAATGGTGAAAGAATTCCTTGGTAATCCACTCAAGGGGTGAGATGGATTGCCCAATGCAATGATGCTAGTATACTCTTGATGGGAATAGAGGATTCCTCAAGAGAATAGTGGCAGCATAAATTTTCTATGAAATTCCTTGAAAAATGAAGAGCACCCATGGCCTTTTGTGCAACCAGCTTGTATTGTGTAAAGAGGATAATTAGGGCATTTTTAGGTCTTTGACCAGCCACCCAGTCGAATCCAGTCCAGATTTGAGTGTCAAATCAACTTGGAAGCTGAACCAGAAGTGGGTGGGAGGCCAACCACTCTCATAAATGCATCGTTTCTCATGTGCGTGGCTTTTTGTGACAACAGTCACGCATCAAGCACATGTGCGTGTTTCCTGCATTTCTGTTTTGCGCATGTGCGCGCGAGCCTTGTGTAGTCATAGCGCACTTTAATTTTGTCACTAGTTGTATAGTTTTTGACCCTTTGGAAATGCTTTTGTGATATTTTTGGTCCATGGGTGACCTCATAACTGTATGGCGATGTTGAATTCTTGTAACCATTTGCAGACGAAATTTCACTGATAACACCTACTGACTGTGAGATCGAAGGGCTGGACAATTATTAGTCCAAGATGACATGGCATAATGATGTCATTCGATGTGACATGGACTCACATTATGTGTGCCAAGTGTCACTCATATTTGGTTGATTCAGAGATCCCTTATGCCTATTATAGCATGACTCGTGTCACCCCCTAATGAAGACACGTGTCACTTCTTGACCCTCATCGTGTGTCATCTTCTGGTACATGCCCACCTGGCCAACGTGGTTAGTGATGTGTCTAGGACTCTGGGAGTCTATATAACTTCGAGAGTTTGGAATATTTGAGAGTAGATTGATAAAGGAAGGACCAACGATGATATTCGATTACGAAAAAGATGAAACATAGGACTTTCAACGCTAAACTTAGAACATCGATCGTTGAATGGCTAAGGCAACATGGTGAGATTTCAAGACTTTGGGGTTTATGAAAAATGAGTTTTCTACGCCAAACACCGAAGCCCCCTTTTTAAATGTAGGATCTCGGAAGAGGATGTGGACCATTGATTCCCTTCGTTGTTTGACAATCTGGTAATTCGACAACACCGTTGGAACTCCTAAGGTATGGGAGTACTGAAGTGTCGAAACCTTCGCTAAGCAGACTCTTAGCTCCCAGTTTTCAGCCTGAGGTCACAAGGAGGACCCCACTAGCTAGTTTAAGCATGTAGTGGGATATCTAAACTTTGGGGGAGCAGAATAAGAAGGTTTTTCTTAAGTAAGGGACCAGAAATGAACCAAGGAAAAACAAAAATTTGATGCTCCATCCATAGAAAGGCCATTTTGGGGATGGGTTTGTTACAAATTGGTATCAGAGCATGATAACAACACTTTTCTTACTTTGGATCATGCAAGATTCGCATAAAAAAAATATTATTAGAGACCTTACAGGGTAACACCCTACCTTACCCCTCTTCTAGAAGAAATATTTTTGAACCTCTACTAAAGAGAGGAATGAAACCATCTATTGTTGATATTTTGGAAGTCTACACTGTATTTTGCTAATATTTCCAAATAAATAAGTTGACTTCATTTTGCAATGATATCTGTTGTTCATGAATTGGTAGATTAGTAACTAACAAAGAATGTTTTGTCAACACTCAAGCATAAAGTGAACAATGGGAAAACTACAATGTAAGGAATGGTGACACACCATGAGTTGGGGGAGAGATCCCACAATAGAGAGGAAGAATCTTACGAAAGGAGGGTGCTAGAAACCCCTCCAGATTTGGCCAAAAATGTAAGAATCCTCATAGCAGAATTACAGAGTTATAAGGCTGACAACAAAAGGTTGATAAAGGAGAAGGAAAAGAAAACTAAAATTAATGCATTCTTATTGCAAAGTCTATCGGATATACAAAGACAACTAGAACATGGTCCAACTTCCAGTCATGTGGACATGCACCATACTAAGAAAACTCCAAGTCCACCTGAGATATAAAAGCATGGTCTGGAAAGTGGCCACACTAGGAGGAGCACCTCAAGGAAGGCCCAACATGGAGTCAAGAGACACTCACCAGAATGTCTCTCTGAGGACATTGACAACTCCAAGGAATCTTCTAGTGGAAAAAATAGTTCCCATTCTCAGACGAGAGGAAAGAAGAGGAAACACTCCAAGATTTCTGACCCTGAAGAATTCAAGAAAGCCAAACTACCGACCTTCATTGGAGATATTAAGAAGGGGGAAGAACTAGACGTTTGACTACTTGGCCTGAAGAAGTACTTCAGAATTCATGACTACTCTGAGAACTTAAAGGCTCGTATAGTGATCTGAAAATAGAAGGCTGACTTTTTATGTTATGCAAGCACCCCCTACTTCAATAAATTAAACCTTAACAGGACCTTGCTTCATGTGTTAAAATATGCAAGTTGGTTTATGTGTTAAGTTCTTGGTTCTTCTTTGCAAAGTTCATGTGTGAGGAAAGGTTCTTTTAAATGATTAAATATGTGTTATAAACCAATACACAACAGTATAAAATGCAGCAAATAACACATCAAAGTCACAGCAATACCAAGATGATAAAGGAGTTCACCCCTCTCTGGGCTACATCTCCTTGAGCCTCCTTCAATGGACTTGGCTCTTTGGGATTAGTTTGTCAAATTCTCTTTACAAGATTCTACTCAACTCCAATGGATTTACAGACTGTACCATTGGATTCAGAATACATAAAAACCCCAAAAATGGCTGTTACAACTCTGCAAATGGATCTTGTCTCATCCAGTAATGACCTCTTCTACATGTGGCCTCCAAGCTTCCCTGAGCTTCAATGGAGAAAAAATACCTGTAGAATTCCTCCAATGGATCTGAAACCTGTCCCAATGTGTTCGGAGCATAATAAACAGTCAGAAATGACTATTCAGTCTCAAAAAATGGACATGGGCTCATCTGAGCAATGCCTCAAACAATGAGGGCTTCAAGCTTCCTAGAGCTTCCCCAAACTTCAATGGTTAAAAACCTGCATTAGAAGTCTTCAAATGCCTGTGAAAACATCACCAATGGACTCAGAATGTCCAAAAACCCCTAGCTGGGCTTTTACAGCACCTGATTTGGTCAAAAACTCAAGAAGTTATGTCTTTTGCCATTTTTCCCCTTCAAGCTCTATTACTGGTTCGCCATTCTGCACCTGTGGAAGCATGAACCTAGCTTCTGGGCGTTTTCCGTCACTAAACCCATCACCCACACGTGTCCCGCAATTGGTGCCAATCTATCGAACAGTTAACGGGAATCAAGCCCCCCGAGTCAGAGGTGTTGGGCGCATGGGGCCATGTGGCCAAGTTCCCCGCGCATAAAAAGGGATAAGTTGCCAAGTTAGATCTAGGCTTGACACGCGTCGGGTGTGGTTGAATAACCGTTTAAACCCAAAGTAGAATCCACGCACTCTCCGGTTGATATATGTGGTTATATGGTAAGGTAATAAAACCTGGGTCCAAACCAAAACCCAATTTTAAACCGCGCGCATAATAAACATTGCAACGGTCACATGTGATACTACACGTGACCGGGGTTTTAAAACACCATTTTATAACCGTGCGTTTATATAAATGAAACCATATAAAACATAACCCCGCGCGCCAAATAATATGCAAGGTCATATGGTAATGCAATGGAACCGGGTGGTAAACATTTGACCCCCCGCGCGCGCCAATTCAAATATGCCATGGTCATATCAACGAAACCATGCGACCGGGCCCCAAGCAAACACAACTCCCACGCAAACTATTAAAATGGAGGTCATATGTTAATGCACGGAACCACGGTTTTAAAACAATTGGAATAGGGCTCCATTTGATATGGGAATGGACATATGGTAATGCCATGTAACCATGGGCTGGGGCTTAGCCCCAGCCCGACCCCCGCGCCCATATACCAGAGTTTAAATTCAAATGATTTTAATCATATATGCATGGTAAGTAACACCATGCGGCGCGTTGGTAAGTTGATAAATGTTAAGGCTTGAAAAGAAGGGGGAGGTCCCGGGCTCGAACCCCTCGGCCTCCATTAAATTTTGATAAACCAAATAATCAACCCATAACTAGTAAATGGGTGCCACGTGGCAGCTCTTGATTGGGCCACGTGGCGCCCTAATAATCGCCCAATTAGAAGCCACGTGTCACAACCTTACTCGTTCACAGTCAACCATTAAATGTCTGCCACGTGTCGCAACTTGATTTGCCAACTGCCAACCAATCACAAACCGCCATGTCAGCACTGCCACATCGTCTGTATAGTCGCCACGTCATTTGTACGGCCTCTGCCACATCAGCTGTACGGCCTACCCAGTCAACATCAAATTTTTCCCTGTTTGCCTTGGTGAACAGATCGCGATAACTTCTCCATATGGACTCCGTTTGCGAAAGTAAATATACCGCCGGAATCAGGAGAACGAGACGGACGCAATGGTACCATTTTCGTCGCATTTTGAGCACTTTGAAAATTGAGCAAATTTTAGACCCCTGGTCCAGATTCTGATCAGATAGCCATTTTCAACCTAAATGGGAAAGATTCCATTTGCTAGGAGGACCTTAGGAATGTGAAAGGGATCCATGAGAAGGAATTTTCGTGGAAAAAAATTGAGAAATACTTCAAGAAGAATTATTTATCAGAAAAGTACTTTGATGGGAAAACCAAGGAGTTATATGAACTCAAGTTGGTACAACTCACCATAGATGAATATATCAACAAATTTCTTGAGTTGATGAGGTATGTTCCCTACATAAAGGATGAAAAGGTAAAGATGCAATGATTTATTAGTGGATTAACTCAGTCCTACTGGGACAGAATTGAGTTCGATGAGCCAAAGACTCTAGAATATACTCTTTGAAAAGCAAGGTATTGCTATGAGAAATTCAAGAATAAGACAAAACCCCGTGAAGATTGGATGAAGAAGAAAAATTCAGGATTCAAGAAGAATGGGTTTAAACCCTCAACATTTAAGAACTATGGGAAGAGTTCTAGGATGAGCCTTCCTGCCAGAAGTGTGTATTGACATAATTTTCCATCCCAGAGTGGAAATAAACCCTTCAGAGTAGTTCCAAGTAAGACTGATAACACGAAGAGAGAACCCTTGAAATGTTGGGGTTGTGGAGATGAACATTTGTTACGGGACTATCCTCATAGGCAATGAAACAATGGGAGGGTCTACAACATCCAAGAGGCTACCACAGTTAATGATGTAGCTAGGAGCCTACCACAAATTTATGTAGCCTTGGATAATAGACAAGCTGACCACCAAGCTTCGGTGGTGGATATGGAAAGTACGATTGCCAACCATCCTATTTCCATTTTAATTGACCCTGGTTCTAATTTGAGTTATGCTACCCCTCAAACTGTTGAGAAATGTAAATTGCAGCAAGTTAAACATGTTAAGTCATGGTTGGTACAACTAGCCAATGCAACCAAAATAAAAGTAATAGAGGTCATACCAACATGCCAATTTGTTATAAGTGGGTTGCCCACCCAAGTGAACCTAAACATACTTCCTCTAGGATCTTATGAACTACTGATTGGAATGGACTGGTTGGCTTCCCAAAAAACCAAGTTAGACTGTTACAATAAAACTTTGGAGTATGAAAATGAAGAAGGAAGAAGGGAAACCCTACAAGGGATTCAAAATCATGTCTCAGGGAGACAAATATCAACCCTCCAAGTGAAGAAGTATTGCAGAAACGGATGTCCCTAGTATGCAATGCAAGTACTAAACTCTGTTGAGAATGAAAAACCCAACCTAGAGGACCATCCCATATTAAGAGAATATAAATATGTATTCCCAGAAGAGGTGTCAGGTCTACCTCCAAGAAGGGACATTGACTTTTCAATAGAACTTGTAATAGGAGCAGTGCCAATGTCTAGAACACCCTATAGAATGAGTACACCAGAGCTAGTTGATCTCAAACTACAGTTGAAGGGGATGTGGAAAAAAGGCTACATTCGGCCTAGTGTGTCTCCATGGGGAGCACTAGCCTTCTTTGTGAAAAATAAATATGGCACACTCAGACTATGCATAGATTATAGAAAACTCAATAAGATGACCATCAAGAATAAGTATCCCTTGCCAAGGATCGATGACTTGTTTGAAAAATTAAGGGGTGTTACAATATTCTCCATGATTGACTTGAGGTCTGGATACCATCAATTCTGAATCAAATATGAATACATCCACAAGACAACCTTTAGGAAAAGATATGGTCACTATGAATTTTTGGTGGTGCCATTTGGGATTACCAATGCACCAGCCACTTTTATGTGCTTAATGAATAACGTATTTAGAAATTTCTTCGATAGGTTTGCATTGGTTTTCATTGATGAGATCATAATCTATTCCAAGAATAAGAAAGAACATGAAGAACACCTCAAGATAATACTAAAGTACTAAGAGAACATCATATTTATGCTAATCTTAGTAAGTGTGACTTTTTCCAGAAACAAGTCCATTACTTAGGCCATGTTATTTCTGAGGAAGGAGTGGTAGTTGATCCTAAAAATATTAAATCCATCATGGATTGGCCTACCCCAAAGGATGTATCCGATATCAGATCCTTTATGGGCCTAGCAGGACACTATAGGAGATTCATAAGGGGATTCTCCAAGATTGGTTTCCCAATCACCCCCCTTCAGAAAAAGGGAGTTAAATTCATTTGGACATCAGAATGTGAGGAAATATTTCTAGAGCTAAAATACCTTATAACCAGTTCACCTGTACTGAATATTGCATACCCAAACAAGGACTTCCATGTGTGTATAGATTCCTACAAGGAAGGGCTCGGAGGAGTCCCTATGCAAGAAGGACATGTAATTTTCTATGAATCTAGAAAATCGAATGATCATGAAGTCAATTATGTGACCCACGATATGGAATTGGTTGCCATAGTGCATGCTTTAAAAATGTGGAGGCATTGCCTCTTAGGTAGAATATTTGTACTTATGACAGACCATAATGGGTTGAGGTATTTGTTTGACCAACCAAAACTCAATGTGAGACAAGCTAGGTGGATGGATCTCCTTAGTGAGTTTGATTTTGAAATCAAACATATCAAAGGAAGGGAGAATAGGGTGGATGATGCCCTTAGTATAATTATGAACATAGTTCACTTGGCACCTATAAGCACCAATGAATAAGACATCAAAGAGAGGGTCAAAATTGCACAAGAAACAGATGCATTTTTCAATACCATGACATCATAACTAAAGCAATATCCCATGAGGCTGAAGTACGAAGTATATTAGATGCTTAATGATGACCTAATGACTTACAAGGGAATATTTTATATTCCAAATTGTGATGACTTGAATAGGTTCATAATGGATGAACTACACAAAATACCATATACCGGTCATCCTGGTTATCAGAAAATGATCACGGCCACTAGGAAACTATTTTATTAGCTCGGACTGAAAAATAACATAGTTGATTACTTAGCTAAGTGTCTAGAATGTCAGCAAGTCAAAGTAGAAAACCGACACCCAACAGGACTGTTGCATCCCCTACCAATTCCCCAATGGAAATGGGAGACCATCTCCATGGATTTCATCACATGACTACGAAGATCAACTAGACAGAATGATGCCATCCTGGTAGTTGTGAACAAACTGAGCAAGGATGCTTACTTCATACCCGTAAAATCAACTTGCAACATAATATATATTGCCAACATTTTTGTGAAAGAGATATTTAGGTTGCATGGCATGCCTAAGGAAATTATATCCGACAGAGATACAAAATTCACTTCAAACTTTTGGAAATTTTTGTTTGTTGGTTTTGAAACAAAATTGCTCTTTAGTAAAAACTATCGCCCTCAGAATGATGGGAAAATAGAGAGGGTAAACCAAGTATTAGAAAACATGTTGAGGATGTATGTAATGCATCAACCCAAGAAGTGGGAGGACTACCTACCACTAGTAGAATTTTCTTACAACAATGGCTATCAAGAGTCATTAAAAATAATCCCTTTTGAAGCCCTATATGGAAGACAATGCAACATTCCAATCAGCTAGAACAACCCAGTAAAAAAAGTTACAATCGGGCTAGATATGCTAAAGGAAATGGAACAGTAAGTAATTTAGATCAGACAAAATCTGAAGATAGCCCAGGCTAGACAAAAGAGCTATGCAGACATGAAAAGGACTCCTAGAGATTTCAAAGCAGGGGATCATGTGTATCTCCAAGTCATACCCAAGAAAATCTCTTCGAGGATTGGATCTTGTTCCAAGCTGGCACCTCGGTATTGTGGACCCTTTGAAGTTTTGGATAGAGTGGGACCAGTAGCCTATCGGCTAGCATTTCCTCCCATAGTGAAAGAACATAATGTTTTCCATGTTTCTTTATTAAAGAAGTATGTACATGATTCTAATCATATTATTGACTGTTCTGTGAATCAGGTGGAACCCAAGGGAGAATTATTTCTAGAAACTCAATGCATAATAGATAGGAAGGAAACCCCACTCAGGAATAGAACCATGGCATAGGTCAAGGTTTAGTGGAAACACTTTGGCCCAGATGAGGCTACATGGGAAATGGAGGATGCCATGAGACATTCATATCCATTTTTGTTTGCTTCTATACATATAGAGCACATCGATAGATAGAGCATCGAGGATGATGTTCCTTTAAGGGGGAGGGGATTGTGATACCCCTATTCCCCCCAGTTTGTAAATATAAATATAATTGGCCAAGAGACTATGGAATACTAAATATGTGTGAATGTTTGATTTGATGAACCTTTGTATAAAAGGGTCAATGTATGAATTTTTTGTTACTAATAGAAATTTGATATGTGTTGCACAACTGTTGAAAGACGAGAATTTTTCCAAGATAGACCATGGATGTTATGAGAGAGATGGTGAGGGGAAACCAAGAATAGTTGAGATGACCCTCACCAAACCAGTACCTACTGGGTGTAATTTCTCAATAGTCCTCTGACCCATAAATGAATTACCAGTTAGGGTGGTAGTTTGAAGGCCATCCTCAAGAGTTAATAAGGAGATAGGGTAGGGCACCCATTTGTAAGGCTTCCAGGCCTGACCACGAATTGGGATTCAGACCCACGCAATCTTGTTGAGGAATGAAATAAAGGAGGTAATTTTGGGATAGAGACAGATCTACGAGATAGCAAAGTGGAGAGAACGATCTTGAGAGGGGAAGAGAAGCATGTTTTAGACTCTGGAATAGAGAGAAAAGATGAGAAGCAAGCTCATTTTGGTTGAGAGAATCCATGGGCAGGGTTTGACTACAAGTTGATAAACGAGAATGATGACTGGACGAGGAAGTATGCATGCAGACCTCCTTTCTTGGAGTAGAGAAAACCATTTTCCAATTTCCTGTGGGAGGAGAGTAACCTCCATCCCTAACTGTCGTGGAGCAAGGAGAAATAATTTCTCTAAGAGCATCATGGTCTAGCTCGCGGGTGGCCAGTGGTAAATCCGTCAGGAGTGGTTGTGCCTATGGTTGGGAGGAAACAAGCACCCCTTTCA
>JASDQU010945762.1:0-16450 GCA_032191745.1 Picea mariana
CAAAATGGCCCCGGAAGTTAAAACCTACTAAAAATAGTAAATTGCCAAAATGGCCAGAAAACTATTTTAAGCCATTTGGAAAAGGTTGGTGGCCATCGATATCCACCTGGATCAACTAGGGGGACTAGTTAAAGTAATTATTAAAGTAACGTTCTTTTATTAATTATTTGTTTAACTAATTGAGTTATTTAAGGAAAATGCTAAAAGTAATTAGCATGTAATCTGAAGAAATTTGAGGATCCTAAGGCTTCCCAATAGGCATGTCTTCGTCCTGGTTGAGCACTAAGTTTTAGGCACTTTCAAATATAAGTTTACTAAATGTTTAGGAATGTATACTTGCTTTCCAAAAAACAACCAACATGTCTGATCTTTACCCACTGAAATCTTCCTTCTAGGAAATGATTCAATTCTCTTTTATGGCTATTATTTTAGATGGTTTAATAGGGAATTTGTTGTCAATTTAGCACATATAAAACTCCATAAAACATAGAACACCCCTCTAGGATATTTAACAACCTACAACTAAAAATACTAAGCAAATATGACAAATGAACACATGATGTTTTTTATCAACATGACCCTGGGAAAACCCCCATGGGGAAAACCAGTAAGCGAGATAGATATATATATGGAGATATGAAAGAAAATGATACAACAAATAAATACACAAGGAACATGATACAATCCAAGCTTATCCTCAAGCTTGCAATGGAGTTCCCCAAAACTTGTGCCTGTTAGCCTTTGAACAAAGGCACCCTTTGCCTTGGTGCACCCTCCTCTCTGTGTTATGTCTTTGATTTTCTTTCCTTTGACTTGCCTTGAAGTGTGATCCCTTGCTTGATTGAATGTTCCCCAACTCCTCTTAGTGCGCCCTCTTCAACCCTTGGTGCGCCCCCCACCTTGGAGCACCCCCTCTCACAAGCTAAGTGTGCACCCCCTCTCACAAGCTAAGTGTGCACTAGTCACTAATGTGCCACCTCCTTAGCTTGTGTGCAACCTCACAAATAATACACTCTCCTTCAAGCGTTTGTTCCCACCTCTTGATTTCTCACCAAGATGCGCCCTCACCCTTGCCTCCTATAGTGCACCCTCTTTCCTCTCACAAGAATGTGCCCATCCTCATGCTTGACTTGCACTCCTCATCTCAAGATGCGCCCTCAAGCAATCTCAAGCTTCCTTCACCATAAACCCTTGACCTCATGTTCCCTTCTTCTCCTCAAGAAAAGCGCCCTAGTCTTCTTCCTCTCTTTCTCTCCTTCACTCCAATCTCAAGAGTGAACAACAAATCTCACTTTACCCCTTTTTCCTCCTTTAACCTCTCTTAGGCCAAACCTAGAAGATCAAGGGCCTAGATTATATCTATCCCAAGTCTAATCAATGAATGAGATCACATCTCATAAATATCATTTGGAAACCCACTTTGACTTAAGTTTCCATAGTTTGCTTTATGTTCATTAATTCACTTTACTCAAGTGAATTAAATGTCACTTTAGACTTAAGTGGCTATTTTCACTTTATGACTTAAGTGAATAAAGTCAAAGTGAAATTAGAACAAAAAGTAATAGCATGAGGGTAATACTCTACCCCTTTGTGTTTAGAGACTCACAAACACAAGGGGACCACTTTCCTTGGTACCCAAATCTAAACATTCCCTCTTATCGAGAAAAGTGTCACTCACCCCTCCAAAATTGTCCCTGAAGTGGACATCCTTACCTCTTGGCAAGGCCTCGGTGAGTAAATCTACAACCTACTCAACAAAAGTGGCCTCTGACTCTGATCTACTCATCACCATAGCCAAGTGGGACCCAAACCTCTCTAGTGCTCTGCTCTCTCTCATCAACCTCTGAGGCTCTCCAACATACTCCTTGGCTTCCTTCAAGGTCTCCTAAAACCATCTTGGTTTCTTCTTCCCTGAAGTAACCTCTCTCAGAGTAGTATCCTCATGCCCATGAGAATCGTGCAAAGATCTTTGTAAAATAGTCTGTGACCCTGAAGAACCTGCACCAATTGTCTGTATACTTGGAAATTGTGACTCTAAAATTTTCACTAGTGGACGAGTCACCCCTGAACATGGTGCACTCGACACCTGAGGTTGTATCTCCTACAAAGCATCACTCTGCAATTGTGTGACCTCATTAACTCTATCTCTTGACTCAAGTGATCTCATAAAGGCTCTATCATCCTTGAATCTGACATCTCTCCTCACCACCACTCTCCTCAGTGTTGGAATGTAGATCTTGTAGGCCTTTGAGACCTCTGAGTATCCAACTAGGATCCTTATCTCTATAGTGGGCTCTAGCTTTGTCCTCTTCTCTGAGGGGACATGAGAGAAATTCAAGAACCCAAATATGCATAGGTGCTCAACATCGGGCCTCATCCCAATTCTCGTCCCCAAAGCTCTATGGGGACTCGTGTTCTGCAAATAAACTGCAGTACTACAAGCCTCTTACCATAAGTGGAATGGCATTGTTTGATCATGCATAATACTCCTTGCTACATCCACTATGGCCATATTATTCCTCTCTACAACCCCATTCTGTTATGGGTTGTAAGGAATGGTCAAATTCCTCCTGATGCCCTACTTGGTACAAAACTCTGCAAACTCTGTGGAGGTATACTCACCTCCATTATCTAACCACATGACCCTGATATTATTTCCCGTCTGGTTCTCCACAAGAGATTTGAACCCTTGGAACCTCTTGAATACCTCACTCTTGGTCTACAAGAAAAATATCTAGGTCTTCCTGGAGTGGTCGTCAATGAAAGTAGCATAATACTCCCAACCACCTTGGAAACACATCACATGGGCCCACAAACATGTGTGTGTATCAAGTATAGTACCTTATTTGATCTACTGTCGCTACTGGGAAAGCCAGACTTGGTGTACTTACCAAGAGTACACCCTTTGCACACCTCCTGGTGCTCAATATTGAACTGTGGCATGCCCATCACAATATCTCAGAGCTCTATGATGTAGATGAGCCATCCTCCGATGCCATAGCTCACACAAATAAATGTTGTTGTTTCTACTTGTCAAAACATACAAGGGATGGAAAAGCAATCTATACAAGTTCCCCTCTCTCATTCCAATCACTCTGCCAGAAGTGACACTGGACCCCTTAGGGTGAATGATGAGCTTTTTCATCTGAAGGACACCTCAATACCCCTATCCTGGATGGAGGAAACTGAAATGATATTCTTCTACAACCCCAGGACATACAATACATACTTGAACAACAAGGGTGGCATACACTCCCTCTGAAATGATATTGTGCCATGCTCGACCGCCTTGACAATGGTGTCATCTCCAAGCACTATCTCCAACTTGATATCCATATCTTGGAGATCAGTGAAGTGCTCTCTCACACCTGACATGTGACTCGATGCTCCACTATAAATATAACATACGTTAGATAATGTCTCAATTGTCACACAACAAACTATCAAGGAGCACTCCCTCTCAAAATGAACTGTAAAATCCTCCTCCTCTGTTGTCACTATAATACCACCCAATTTCTTCTTCTTCTTTTTCTTGGGACACTATCCAACATAGTTCCCTAACTGGTTACAATAAAATCATCTCACTTTGCTCATATCCCTCTATTTCTCACCCAATCTCGGTTATTTTTGCTTGGCCCCAACCTTGGTCCCCTACTTGGTCTTCTTCTTTCTCTTAGCCAAAAATGCAAGATCAACCTTATCACCATCCTCACAAATTTGCTACTGACTAGAAGATCAAGAGCTAACTCTAAGCTCATCCTGCACAAAGTCATCCCAAAGCCTCTCCCAATTGGGCATATGTTCTCTAGCCATGATGCCTTGTACAAAACTCTCCCATGGTTTGGAAAATCCATTTAAGGTTGTCCTCACCAACTTTGAGGGATATACTATCTCACTAACTGCTTCCAACTCATCACAAATATGAGAAAATATCATGAGGAATGAAGTAATTGTATCTATATTCATCATCTTTGTGCCCCTCAAATTCTCCTGAAGCATAATCTTTTGGTTCTGGTTAGGAATCTGGTAGAGACCAAATAAAGACTGCCACATCTAGAATGCAAAGTTTTTACCAGACACATGAGGTATGACGTGGTATTTGACCACATCAAGGATAGTCCTCTTGGCCTGATTTTCATTTTATGAAACTCAATCAAGAGTACAACATCTGTGGGAGGTACAATGAGATTCTCCACAATATCCCATAACTCTCCCTCCTCCTAAATCAAGACTATCCTGTCCTTCCATGGAGACCAATTCCCTACCCCCATAAGCCTATCCTCCACCCTCAAACCTACCACTACTATGGCTTCCATCTGATGCTAAAAATGATACACTCTAATTGTAAATGTGTTGAACCTGCACAGAATAGATATAGATAGAAAATGCTACACACATTTGCAGAGAGAAATTAAGAAAAAAGAAGCAAGATAGAAAGAATGGAAGAATTCTCATTAACCATATTCCACACTCAAAAGAGTGAATAATTTACAATATATATAGGATACACGAGTAACTAATGAGCCATAGTGGTGATCTAGAGTGATTTGGACACACACCAACAGTTACAAGAGTAAACTACCACCTAGTCTAGTCTCTTAGGCAGTTACGGGAGTGAACAACCACCTAGCTGAGTTAACTAGTCAACTAGTCTTCCGTTAACTGACTGAACAAAAAGTAGTGAGTTGGTGATAATCCCAATGTTGCATGGTGACAAAACCAATGCAACATCTAAACTCAACTCAACTAGTCAAACTGAAGTGTGAACTGAAAGAGAATATTCTCTAGGTGGAATATTCTCCCCTAAAATATAGGAGATTGGATAATGACTAATTATGACTAATAAAAAAGGAATAACCTTAGGAAAAATAAATCCTAGGTGTGTGTGAAGTAACTCCAACACCCCCTCTGAACATCACTATGGTGAAAATAAAGAATCGGTCTTGGCTACGAGGCCATGTTAGGTACCCAAATACAAAAGATACACTGAACTAAATGAGGAAAGAGGGAAAAACTCATGGGAACAAACCCCCCCCTCAAATTACAATGCATAAAATAAGAAATGATAAGGAACAAAAGGCAGTTGCTAAGCAACCATGTCCTTCACTCCAAGAAGACCTCACAATTGTGCAAGTTTGTGCTCTTTGAAGATTTTGTTGAAGATGTAGATGTCTGCACGGATCTGATGAAGTATATGCATCATTGATATTTCCATACATATCCACTTTATCTTCTTGTAATGAATAATATCCAAATAAATTTTGGATGAAATTTTGAAAACCGTGCGGCTGTTTCCAGAAAAATGATGAAATTTTGTTGATTTTAAAACGGTCATAACTTCACTTTCTAGACTTTGTTTCGGACGATTGTTTTTTTGAAATTGGATATTTTCCCGAGAGGAATTCAAATATCCAATTCGTTTCTGCAAATTTTTCTCAGAAAATATCAGAATGGCGTCTGATGTGCGTGGATCCCTTTTTGACTCCTGAGATGCATGCATGGTGCATGCAAAAGTGTCTGCATGTGACTCCTGAGATGCATGCATGGTGCATGAAAAAGTTTCTGCATGTAAATCCTGAGATGCATGCCATATATCTTCCACATGAATTTCAGAAAACAAATCTAAAATGGAGTAGACATCATCTTCAATTATTGGAATACAAATTTCTGTAAAAACTTTTGTAGAAGACTCTTCATAATAAGCATGATCTTCTGATGGCTTCTCTTCTGTCTCTATCCATTCAACCTCCTGCATAGAACCTCCAATCTGGTCTATAATTCATTTGGAGTTAATCCTTGTGATTCTTCATATACTTGATGGAAAAGTTCGAGAGAAACAGACATGCCGATACTTCCTATGGCCATATCTTGTCTATTGAGAAAGTCATTTTTTTCATCGAAAAAATCAGGCTCTACTTCCACTGCCATAGTAATTTGGTACAAGCCTCTGCATCTAAGATGAAGCAGAATTTTTGGCTTCCATTCCAAATAGTTATGAGGCGTGAGAAGTATTTCTAGCGAATAATCCATCTTTTTGTTGTCTTCAATCTTTTGTACCTGCAAAAAATGATTTGGTGTAGCTTTTGCTTAGCAGTCTGTCGGCTCTGATACCATGTAAATGTGTTGAACCTGCACATAATAGATCTAGCTAGAAAATACTACACACATTTGCAGAGAGAAATTAAGAAAAAAGAAGCAAGATAGAAAGAATGGAAGAATTCTCATTAACCGTATTCTACACTCAAAAGAGTGAATAATTTACAATATATATAGGATACATGAGTAAATAATGAGCCATAGTGGTGATCTAGAGTGATCTAGACACACACCAGCAGTTACAAGAGTAAACTGCCACCTAGTCTAGTCTCTTAGGCAGTTACGGGAGTGAACTGCCACCTAGCTGAGTTAAATAGTCAACTAGTCTTCCGTTAACTGACTGAACAAAGAGTAGTGAGTTGGTGATGATCCCAATTTTTCATGGTGACAAAACCAATGCAACATCTAAACTCAACTCAACTAGTCAAACTGAAGTATCAACTGAAAGAGAATATTCTCCAGGTGGAATATTCTCCCCTAAAATATAGGAGACTGGATAATGACTAATTATGACTAATAAAAAAGGAATAACCTTAGAAAAAATAAATCCTAGGTGTGTGTGAAGTAACTCCAACACTAACCAAGTAAAACTTAGCAACACTGAACAACACAAATCAACCTCCAACACACCAATCTCAAGTGTGAAAATGAGGTTTTCCCACAAGTGAAAAATATGCCAACTACTTTCTCCAAAAATTAGTCCACTCTCTTTCCCTTAGGCTCTAATACCATAAAGAAATTCAAGGATCCTAAGGCTTCCCAAAAAGTCTTTCTTTGACCTGGTTGGGCACTAAGTTTTAGGCACTTTCAAATCTGATTTTACTCACTTTTTAGGACTTTATACTTCTTGTCCAAAAATACCCAATAGGTCTGAACTTTACCCACTGAAATCTACCTTCTAGGAAATGATTCAATGCTCTTTTATGGCTGTTGTTTTAGATGGTTTAATAGGGAATTTGTTGTCCACAGTTAGCACATATAAAACTCCATAAAAAATATAATACCCCTCTAGGATATTTAACAACCTACAATTGAAAATACTAAGAAAACATGACAAATGAACACATGATGTTTTTGGTCAACATGAATCTGGAAAAACCCCCATGGGAAAAACCGGTAAGATATATATATATATATATATTTGAAAGCAAATGCTACAACAAGTAAATACACAAGGAACCTGATACAATCCAAGCTTGTCCTCAATCTTCCAATGGAGTTCCTCAAACTTATGCCTGCTAGACTTTGAACAAAGGCACCCTTTGCCTTGGTGCTCCCTCCTCTCTTTTCTGTGCCTTTTCTTCCCTTTTCTTTGACTTACCTTGAAGTGTGATTCCTTGCTTGATTGAATGCACCCCAACGTCTCTTAATGTTCCCTCTTCAACCCTTGGTGCGCCCCCTACCTTGGAGCACCTCCTCTCACAAGCTAAGTGCATGCTAGTCACTAGTGTGCCTCCTCATTAGCTTGTGTGCAAGCTCACAAAGAATACACTCTCCTTCAAGCTTTTGCGCTACATCTTGATTTCTCACCAAGATGCGTCCTCACCCTTGCCTATTACAGTGCAACCCCTTGCCTCTCACAATAATTCGCCCATACTCATGCTTTCCTTGCACTCCTTATCCCAAGATGTGCCCTTAAGCAATCTCAAGCTTCCTTCTCCAAACCCTTGACCTCATGCACACTTCTTCTCCTCAAGAAAAGCGCCCTAGTCTTCTTCCTCTCTTCCTCTCCTTCACTCTAATCTCAAGAGTGAACAATGAATCTCGCTTTACCCCTTTTGTCTCCTTTATCCTCTCTTAGGCCAAACCTAAAAGATCAAGGGCCTAGATTAGATCTAGCCCAAGTCTAATCAATGGAAGAGATTACATCTCATAAATCTCATTTGGAAACCCACTTTGACTTAAGTTTCCATAGTTTTCTTTATGTTCATTAATTCACTTTACTCAAGTGAATTAAATGTCACTTTAGACTTAATTCACTAATTTCACTTTATGACTTAAGTGAATAAAGCCAATGTGAAATTAGAACATAAAGTAATAGCATGAGGGTAATACTCTCCCCATTTTTGTTTAGAGACTCACAAACACAAGGGGACCACTTTCCTTGGTACCCAACTCTCAACATAATCTAAATCTCAAGTGTAGTGAGAAGTAATTTCAACTGTCAATCACTTTGGAGATAAGAAATAGATTATAACTCATGATTATAAAAGCAAGTCTAGGATAAAGGAGAAGACACTTTTCACACAAATAGCAAAGGAGGACCTTTTCTAGTGTGGAGTCAACAAGGTCACACTTAGGAGAAAAGTAGGACTTTTTCTCGAGTGCTTGGATCACGAAGGATCATGATTGAAGAGGACCAAGGACAAGACTTGATACTTGACAGGATTTGTGTTGAAAAATTTAACACATAGAGTATTGGATCATGAAGGATTGTGATTCAAGATCTTGGATAGGTGGAGAAGGAATTCCATCTAGAGATTAGGTCAAGGAGAAGAGAAAATAGAGGTAGCGTAGGTGGGTTTCAGTCATAGGAAGCCACAAGGAAGTGTTGTGTCGTACAAAGATTGTTGTACATACTTTTCATACATGTAGGCGGGTTTCAGTAGAGACAGTCGTGTACATATGCAAGTTTTGTGAAGGACAATCCCGTACACCTCGAAAAGCATGCAGTTCTTGTTCATAAAACATATCATACTTTGTTAGGTTTGTATGTAATTGTATTTCTCTCAGTGAGCCATTATCCCTGTTACGGGAGCCCTTATTTTAGCATAATAAAATTATTCTCAACATTCGTTTTCCCTCCAAGGTTTTTTTTAGTGGTATCTATCGAAAAATATTGGTGTTTATGTGTTCTTGATTTGGTTTCCTTGTTTATTCTCTCGTCGCATTTTTAGTTGATTACTCGGTTGTACTTTAATTCAATAAGTGATTTATTTGGAATTAATTGTTGGTTGTTGGGTTGGAGAAATTTCAACATGGTATCAGAGTGCATGCTTTGATGGGAAGTCAGATCTTGGATCCATAGAAGTTGATAGTAGATCTATCAGATCTGCAGGAGATATTAGTAGATCCATAACCAACAAGAAGAAATCAAAGGACAAATTTCAGGGGAACAATCGTACTGAGGTAGAACTAGGGTTTTGCAAATTTATGGATATGTATGCAGGGTTACATAAGGGACAAGAACATACATATGCGGGTGTCTTTGGACACAAACACATGTACATGGGTGTCAGTGAGTATAGTCGCGTACATACGTGGGTGTCATTGAGCATAGGCACGTGCATACACAGGTTCCAGTGGTGATAGTCACGTAGAAGTTCGTACAAGTCAATACAGGGACAATTTTTAGCAACAAGTTATTTCTAGGGCAGTTGATTAGGTCTTAGGGATGGAAACAACACCATTGAGAATTGAATATAGATTGGATGGAGCATCCAACTTCCTATATTGGAAAGAAAGAGTAATTTTGGCATTGAAGGAGTATGACCTTTGGGAGTTAGTGGAAAAAGTAGTTACTCCACCGACATATCCAATAGCTTTGGAAGCTCACAACAAGATGGATATTAAAGAAAAGAGGGTCATCTTGGATTTGGTTAAGGATCATTAATTCCTCGCCTATCCAAGAAGAAGACAACCAAAGAGATGTTTGATGCATTGGTAAGTTTATTCCAGAGCAAGAACATGAATAGTGAGATGGTCTTAAGGAATAAAATCAGATCGATGTAGATGTCTAGATTTGATAATGTTACCAGCTATCTCATGAGGATCACACGTGTGCGTGATCATCTTGCAGCCATAGGGGAGAAAACGGAGGACGTAGAGCTTGTAAATGTGGCATTGAATGGTATTCCCAAGTCTTGGGAACCATTTGTCAAAGGATTTTATGCTTAGTAAATCTCCGAGATTGGCAGAGGATTTGGGATGATTGCATCCAGGAAGAGACTCGAGAGGATTCTAAAGAAGGCAAGCAGGAAGATGAAGAGGAGGAGAACCTAGCCCTTATAAGTAAGACAAGGAAGGGAAAAGTAAAGGGTTCTAGAAAGTAGGTTGATGGTAAGGATTCAACCTCATAGCCAGGGAAGAAGGACGTGAGTAAAATAATATGCTTCATGTTCCACAAGTATGGGCACTATGCATCACGATGTCTGAACAAGAAGAAAGTTAAGAGTCAGTCTTAGCAAGTAGCAACATTTGCAGAAGCTCAAGTTAATTATTTTTCTAAGAATTTTGAGGATGATTTCTCGTTAGTCTCTTGTCTTTCTGAAACATTTTCGAGTAGTGCCTAGTTCGTGGATAGTGGGGCATCTTGTCATATGATAGGGACACATGATTTGTTCACCAGTTCATCAGAGACAAACTCATATATGCATGTGGAGATTGACACTCTTTCTAAGTGTGGTGTAGAAGGAGTTGGGACACTGACGTTCCAACTAGAGTCAAGAGGATTTTTGGAGGTGGCAGATGTGTTGTATGTACCAGAACCGAAGAAGAACTTGCTCCCAGTTTCATTTTTGGAGGATAAGGGTTTTTTCATTACTTTTCAGAGTCGGTAAGTACTCATATGTTCAGAGGGAGATATCCCTGACACAACAACCAACATTGGTGTCAGAGAGGATAGGTTATACAGGTTGTAGGGCCAGCCTGTAAGAGGATCTAAGGGGATATTGGATTGTGGATCGATGTCAGTGGTAGAGGACAAGGAGCGAGAGGCTTCAAAGAGTGAGAAGTCGAAGAATGAGTAGAGTTCATAGATTTCCAGTGTGGGGAGTCAACCTTTAGAAGGGAAGAGGGAGTTAGCCCTTTCCAATCCTGTTAGGATACTAAGTTGGTACGAGATGACATTGATGGATGCTCATGAACAAGAGGCTTCTAGGAGCACATTGAGGGAGAGCAGGCCTTTGATGAAGTTTCCAAACTTTGTGGCATTGATATGTTGCATCATCGATTCAATGACTTCCAATATTCAAGGAGAAGTTGACCAACAAGGTTGGAGGGATGCTAGTGAGCATGATTATGTGTGTGACATTGTGTCAGGTTCAAAGGGAGAACTAGCTCCAGGTGGCTCTTCGGCAAATACCTTCCTCGCTAAGAGGGAGTGTTGATGCATATAGCATCAAACATGTATTTCTACATAGGCTTGGTGTCTAACATGCAGAATTCATTCAAAGCCTTCTACTTTTGGATTTACTTTGGTTAAAGGAATTATTAAAGTAAAGTTCTTTTATTAATAAATTATTTAATTAATTGATTTATTTAAGGAAAACGCTAAAAGTAATTATCATGTAATCTAAATCTCAAGTGAAATGAGAAGTAATCTCAACTATCAATCACTTTAGAGATTAGAAATAGATTATAACCCATGATTATAAAAACAAGGCTATGGTAAAGGAGACGACACTTTTCACACAAATAACAAAGGAGGACCTTTGCTAGTGTGAAGTCACCAAGGTCACACTTAGGAGCAAAGAATGACTTTTTCTAAAGTGCTTGGATCAGGAAGGACTGTGATTCAAGAGGACCAAGGACAAGACTTGATACTTGATAGGAGTTGTGTTGAGAGAGTCGACACACAAAGTATTGGTCACGAAGGATTGTGATTCAAGATCTTGGATAGGTGGAGAAGGACTTCCATCTAGAGATTAGGTCAAGGAGAAGAGAGAACAAAGGCGGTGTAAGTGGGTTTTAGCCAGAGGAAGCCACATGGAAGTGTTGCGTCATACAGAGCTTGTCATACAAACTTCCCATACATGTACATGGTTTTCAGTGGAGATAGTCGTGAACATATGCAAGTTTTTTGAAGGATAAATGCATACACCTCGAAAATCATGTAGTTCTGGTTCGTACAACAAATCGGACTTTGTTAGGTTTATCTACAATTATATTTCTCTCGGCGGGTCATTATCCTTGTTACGTGAGCCTTGACTTTAGCATAATAAAATCATTCTCAGCACTGGTTTTTCCTCCAAAGTTTTTTCCAGGGGTATCTACCCCAAAATATTGGTGTTTATGTGTGCTTGATTTGGTTTCCTTGTTTCTACTTTCGTTGCATGTTTAGTTAATTACTTAGTTGTTTTTTAATTCAATAAGTGATTTATTTGGAATTAAATATCAGGTGTTGGGTAGGAGAAATTTCAACAATTACCCATTAGAAGTGCCTATAAATAAATAAACCTAGACTAATATAAAATATATAAAGTTATCATTCAAGTAGATATTAGGTTTCCAAGCAACTCAATCAACTACTTACTCTAGAGATTCTTCCTTCAAAATCAACTCATTCCTTTTCCTTACAACCACTACCCTTCTATCTTGATACATAATCCCTCATATCTCAAGGTCATAAGTTTTCTTATTGATTACAAGTAATGAAAACCATGGGAGTGCATATTGGCTTCTTGCAACATGAGGGAAAGTGTTATAATAATGATATCTCTAATGAAATTTGCACTTTATGTATTTTTCCATGTATGAGGAATGCATGTTTTCCCAATAATGTGATAGATTTTTCTTCCTAAAAATAAGTCAAAGATAAGTGGAGGAGATTTTTAATGAAGCATGGGAAAAGGGAAGTACTTCTCAAGGACATGTGACAACATTATTTTAATGATTTCATCTTTCCAAAAACCCCTTTTCCTCCTAATAATCACACATGTTTAAATAATCACACCATTATAAAAATACATTATTTAATCTAATTTATTTAAAAATCAAAATCAAAATACTTCAGCCGTTTCAAAGGTAACTTGCAAAGCCTTCCAATCCTGTGGTCCCATTTCTGTGTAGGGCTTCCTGACCAATGGCTCCAATGTAGTTACAATATACTGCCCTGTTTTATAATCATATCTGGGCAAGAGCCTTTACTGGGCTATAGCCCTGGCACCACTCCTTTGAGAGAAGGAGTATCTCAGGGATACAACAAAGCCTTCGAGGTTGGAGCTAGGATAATCACAAGAGGTCCTTGTAGAGGTTCTGGAGATGACAGGTGCAAGCCGCCCAAGAACATCGAAGAGATCAATTGTCAGTTTTAGAGTGTGTTGCTGTTCGAAACAACAATCATTGAGTTATAGCAGCGAATTCAGATTTGTTTAATATCTTTAAACCTTTAAAAAAATGGCCGATCTATCCCGTATATTGTTGGAAGGCAATCAGAGGTTTAATGATCAAATTTTTACCTATCGTTTTATATTCATGTTTATTTTTTTATATCATTTATATTCATATTTATTTTTCTTTCATTTAATCTAATTTATTTAAAAATCAAAATCAAAATACTTCCTATCATTTTATATTCATGTTTATCTTTTTATATTATTTATATTCATATTTTTATTTTTTATTTTTATTTTTAAATTATATTCACATATTGAGATTAATGTACTCCATTTTATTACATTATCAAACAAACATCACATAGAAATTTAAGTGGTTATAATTTGTCACTATATACAAGTACGCAATTTCTTTAAAATAAAATAATAGTAAATGTTTAGCTTTAATGAAAATATCAAAACTCAAAATTCCATGTGCACGTTAACCTTTTCATGCAAACATAATCTCCTCACATAATGTGTCACATCAATATTATTGTGAGTTATAACATTCTCCACTACCATCGTAGCATGGAGAGTTGTAAAACTAATTTATACCAATATTTTCAATAATTTCAATAGTTATAACAATATTTTCAACTAATTTTCAAACCCCCTTTCATACTCTTTAGTTATCCATATAAATGACAAATTTTCACAAGTTAAGGTGTTCTCCATGCTCCGAACATATATCTCTATTCTATTTTCAATGCTTAATTTCATACATATGTTTTTAGCAAGGATAAATGTGGTTAACTGAATTTGGGATTTGTAATAAATTTACATATGTTTTTAGAAAGGATAAATGTGGTTAATTGAATTCTATTTTAGGTTGAGATTTGTAATAAATTTGTTAATAAACATTACGTTATGAAAAAATATAAAATAATGACAAATATGATAGAAGAGTTTATGTTAAAATGTTATAATTATTAAATTTTTGATATGGTAAATATGATAGAAAAGTTTGTGTTAAAATGTTAGAATTATCTATTTTTTATTTATTATGATTGTGTGGGTAATTATTTGTTTTATAGGAAGTGATGGACAAAGATATATTTTCAAAAGACGAATTCTTAGGTGGAGCAATAGTGGATCTAGAGCCTTTTGTTACAATTGCTAGGAAGTTTCATGTAGAAACAATGAGCAACAACATGAGAGATCACAAGAAAGTAAAAGAGATTGGAAGGGTGCTTACGTCTCAACATAGTGAACTGGTCAAAGATAGCCCCATATTCTGTAAAGGGGGCAAGATACAACAAAAATTGCATCTCAAGTTGAATGATATAAAGAGTGGGGAAATTGAGATTGAATTCACATGGGTTCACATAAACTAATTTTATCAGTGTTGCAAAGCTATTGAGATTCATATCTCTTTATTAGCTTGTCTTTTGAATTTTATGTAATTAATACACTAATGAAAAATACTATTACCTAATACTACAAAATGTTTACAAAATTATTTGCTTGGACCAAAGAATAGTAGTATTGGAAATACATATTGCAAACCTATTAAGATTCATATATCTTTATTGCTTGTATTTCAAATTTTATGTAATTAATACACTAGTGAAAAATACTATTACCTAATACTACACAATGTTTACAAAAACATTTGCTTAGACCAAATAATAGTAGTATTGGAAATACATATTAGAGCTATGATCATTAATAAATGTATTAAATATATGCAAATATTCCTATGGTAAGTTGGATGGAGCATTTCATAAAATAAATATTTTATTTTTGGACTTTATAATAATACTCATTCTTGGATGGTATGAAATGTTTTCTAAACATTTTCTCAAGGTTTTTGATCTAGACATGTATATGAATGTTGTTATTGGAGGTCATTGTTTTTCTTTTACTTGTTAAATTGAATGCATAATTATATAGCTCTAGTATTTTTATCCTTTTCACTTGAATTTGTTTTTTCAAATTGTAATTGTAATTCATATTCATGTGAGAAATGTAAAAAAATCCCATGTGAATTGAAAATCTAACCATACTCTAGAACATCCTTACAAAGTTTTTGGGACATTTTGCTTACTAAAAATTGCAAGAATGGAACATGTGTTAAAGAATAATTCAATTATCATTCTTCCATAATTTAATTTTGGAATTCATATGAGGTACAACATGAGATAGTAACCTATGTTGTCATTCTAGTTAATTAAATTTGCATTCACATAGACAAATGATACATGTAGTGTTAATTCGATTCAACATGTATTTAATGGAGTGGATCTAGTTTTAGTTTTTAGTATTCCCAACATTTTGATCCATATTATTGGATCATCCTCAGGAGTTTTTGAAGCTCAAGGGTTAAATATTTTGATTTCCTTATAAATATAAAAAATGCAAAGTCTTATTGCTTACAACATATGTAGGATATTAAAAACTCCCATCAACTCTAAGAAATTATTAATTCCCCTCATTCATATATTTATATTGTGCATTATGAAGAAGGTGTAATATGGGCTTCCGGGTTTCACTTAAATTTGTGCCTTCATCTTTGTTGAGACTTTCTAGGTTCATTTCAATTTCCACTTTCTCTTGTGCTTCCTCTTAGTATGGTATTCCACTTTGGCTATGATCTTGGATTTCTCCAAAGAAATTTGGTGGCTTGTTTTATGAGAATGCTCCACTAAGGCTGACCTTTTAAATCGCTCATGCCTTAGATCCACATTATTTTATTTTAATCTCACCTCCATGGATCTACCCATCTCTCCTATATAAACTTTACCACATGATAAAGCAATGTAATATACCCCTTTATAAGAACCTAGTTTGGCTATATGGAGTCCACCATCTTTCAGATGGTATTGGGAGGGGAGAAGGTTACACTAATGTCTCCTTCTTAGGATATATGTTATTTTTTTTTGTAGTTCCCTTTATATAAGGTAAGGAAACCTTCCTCCCATCCCTAGACTCTTGTTCTTGTTTTCTTCTTATATGAGGTCCTCTAGCTTTCACAACAACCTTATTGAATTGTTTGTTGTCATAGCCATTCTTTGTAAATACCTTTGATAGTTGTTGAATATCTTTCTCTAGGTGTTGTTTATTAGATATCTTTAATGCTTGGGTCACTAAAATGTTGATTGCACCAATATTTTAGGAGGGAAGTGGTGAGAGTTTGCATGTAGATACATATTTGTGTGCGTATTTTTATGATAAACCTTGTGAGAAATCACACCATCATATTTCTTGGATATCAAAACACTAAGGACATGCATGTTATTCTCATTCTCAACTTCCAT
>JASDQU010945763.1:0-17540 GCA_032191745.1 Picea mariana
TATATTTTCCTATTAATGCAGCCCCCTCCCACCCTCTATATGAGGATGGGAGGGGGGTGCATTAATAGGAAAATATATAATAGAGGTTGGGAGGGGGGGTCATTAATAGGAAAATATATTGTATATTTTCCTATTAATGCACCCCCCTCCCACCCTCTATATGAGGATGGGAGGAGGGTGCATTAATAGGAAAATATATAATACATTTTCCTATTAATGACCCCCCCTCCCCCCTCTATTATATATTTTCCTATTAATGCCCCTCCCACCCTCTATACTCTATAGAGGGTGGGAGGGGGGTGCATTAATAGGAAAATATATATAGAGGGTGGGAGGGGGGTGCATTAATAGGAAAATATATAATCTATACTCTATAGAGGGTGGGAGGGGGGTGCATTCATAGGAAAATATATATAGAGGGTGGGAGGGGGGTGCATTAATAGGAAAATATATAATATATTTTCCTATTAATGCACCCCCCTCCCACCCTCTATATATTTAGTTCTTAGTCCTCAATATAAGTCTTAGTCCTCAATTTAGGTCTTGGTCCTAGGCTCTACTCTTAATCTTGAGCTCAAGTCTTGATCTTGAGATGGGGTCCTAGTTGTATAGCTATTGAATGAAAATATCTCACTTGAAAGTAAGATCACTAATTACTTGCATAAAGAAAGCAACTTAGAAAGTAAAATCATTAATTACTTGCATAGACAAAATCTTTTTTTTTTCACAATAATGGTTAGAGATTTGTATTAAAAAACTATGGTCAACCTGTATAGTGTGGAATTTGAGAGAGAGAGAGAGAGAGAGAGAGAGAGAGAGAGAGAGAGAGAGAGAGAGATCTAGTCTTGCCAATATTGGTAGGTTTTCAAGCACCAAGTTTCTTTTCTTTGAACTAGATTGCCTTTCAAACAAAAAAGACATACAAAATGAGAGCATAACCAGGTGTAGAGAACAATATGTGCCTAAAACAAATTATGGTGGTGATTCCAAATTATTTATGTCGACATCTGTTGAGGCAAATGGTGTTTGTTTAATATTTTTGACAAGTTTTGTCCATTCCTCTTGCTAAGCTTGTATTGGGGTTGTAGGTTCTTAATGTGTCCCTTCTTCGTGATTTTATTTTGTTGCAGGAGGGATCATGAAAGTTCCAATATCTCTTTATTTTCCATTGCTTCCTTCGCTTGATCTATTTAGCTTACTTGGGTTTAAGGAGTGATTGACAATGATTTTTCTTCCTCCTTTGAGTTAGGGGAGATGATTGATATTCCCTTAATGGAGAGGGAGGGGGTGACTTACTTTTCCTTTCAACTTGGGTGAGAGTTGCTCTCAAAGAAAGGAGCATCTGATCAACTTAAGAGGGGACTTATTGGATAGCTAGTGGATCTTTATTTATCAAGTGGTGAGACTCTATGGTTGAAGGAATTAGAATCAGGGTTGAAGGTTGGATTCCAAGGCTTCATGCAAATCCAAAACCTTCCCTAGAGCCAAGGACTAGAGTTAAGGATTTGATCTCTATCCTTTGCAATGTCAAACTCCACAATGAAGAAGCCTTTTTTGTAGGGGTAGATATAAGTTTCATTTTGGATTTCTGGTTTCCAAGTACACAAAATTCATTGGTATAGATTTGTGTGTTTTGGTTAGAGGTTTTTAAAGTTTCATAGGAGGTCATTATATTTGTAGAAAGTAGATTTTTTTGAAGCTTCCTTGGCTATGACTATGGAAGGAGTCAGAGCTTCGTGAACCATTTAGATCTTGGGGACTTGGATTCCAATAAGTTCCCCTTTTCTCACCGCATCTCTATGAGAAATACCAAAATCCCTTGAGATAGGAGTTGCACCTATAATATTAGAGGGGGGATATCTTCTCGATGTACTAGATATCATTGTTGTCGATGGAGAAATCTTGAAGGAGATCATTGTCATACCTAGAGAAGTTGAATATAGAATGGCATGCACTATGGATAATCCTTTCCATGAAAAGTGAAGGGAAGGTGAAAGCGAGCTCATGGAAGGAGTTGAAGGGATGTGGTTGTAAGAAGTTAGGGACAAACCCTAGCCACCACACTCTACATATTTGTGGTTACCATTTCTAGGCTTTTGGAAAATCTTTATTTTAAAATATTAACATAAACAAATTATAATCATTATTATAAAAAAACAAAAGAAACACTAAACATAAGTAAAATATAAACAAAATATCACGTATCATTAAAAAAAATCATAAAATGTCATACATAATATATAAATAATTAATCATTTATATTCAATAAATGTAAAAAATTTACAAGTCTCCATGAAGTAGTATAAATAACGTATCAATATCACATGTGAACAAATTAATAGTATAAGACAATATAAATACACTTATGTAATCCAAATTTAATTTTTATTTCAAACTTTGTAAAAATAATATTTCAAACTTTGTAAAGATAATAATTTGTTAGTAAATTTGAATTCAAAAATCAATTTGAAAATGCTAGGCAAAAAATCTAAAAAAGACAAAATGAATCACCCTAATGGTTAAGATTCCAAAGAAACTTTATAACGAAAGAAAACCTTGTTTGATGAAGAAACAAACCAGGTCTCCTTTTAAGGTAATGAATTTATGAGTGACAATTTTGTATTTCACAAATTACAATGAAATGTTCATGGGACCATACCAAAGTTCATACTCATGATGAACATGAACAAGAAAACCCAATGTTCTTAAAGTTTACACCCACCCTCTTGGATGTGAAAGTTGAAAGTGATAAAGGGAATGTGAATTTCTTTATACATGATGAAATGTTCTTCTCAAAGTTGCCGAATCATATTATTTCCTTTTTAAAGTGTTTGTCGCATCATATTGATTGTGAATTAAAAAATAAGAAATCCATACTTGTTGATTAGAAAGGTTTAGGAATTTCACAATATTTCACAATCCATAATTTTTTTAACTTTAGTTGTGATAATTATTATTATTTTATTATAGTGTGATAAAGAAATTGTTATAGTGATGACTTTAGAGATACTTTTATTAGTTTTTGTTATAATAATTGGTTTTGTGTTGATCATGAATTAGTTTTTACGTTGACACATTTTTTTTATATAATTTAAATTTGGTGTTAGCAATTCAATTTTATTTCCTGGCTTGTGATTGGTCCTTCAAAATAAGATCTTATTGCTAGGTTGACGACGACAATTTAATAAATAATATAATTATGTAGTTGTAGAACATGGTTGAAGGGGTGCAAGTACGAGTTTCAAAGCTCCAAGATGATATTATTTCCTGAAGCTTGCCACTGTGTCAATTGTTGAATGGAGAATATGCAAAAGTATTTATTATTATACAATGTATAGACATATTTTAATAAATATAAATAGATTTATGTGTACTGTATGACATGATTATGTGTGGGGGATTTTATGGATTGTAAGGAGTTATAATTGAGTTTGTTTGTTCAAAATAAATGTTGAGTTGTTTGCGTTTTAACATGATATAGTGTGCTCCCGCAGGGGTGTAGACCGATTGGCAAGTGCCGTGTAAATGGAAGGAAATATGCAAAGGAGGTCTCAAGTTCGATTCTCACCCCGATTTACTTGTGTTCCATGCTCGTGGGTCGTGTGGCGCACCTGGGGTTATAGTGGTAGTGGACGGGTATCGACCATGTGTCACGCGAGTACAAGAACCACGAGTTGTCAATTCCCCCAGTAAAAAAAAAAAAAAAAAAAAACTTGATATAGTGTGCTACAAGCCAGAAAAATGAGGTTCTTTGGAAGTTGCAAGTGTTGAAACTAGCAAATTATTAGACATGAATTTGGTCTTCTACAAATCTATGCGAGAGGGTAAGAAATCATGTGCATCTACTATCTTGCTTTGACCCAGTTTGGTTGCATGCATAGTGCAGTTAGCTCTGTTATGTTACCTGTAGAAACTGTGTAGGCCAAAGACAGTCAAAGGTGTGCAAGGAAAACCATTTGTGTGTAGTGCAGTTACTTCTGGTCTGTTATTGGTTGAAATGGTTGATTTTTTTATTTTTTTTTGCAGAGGCGATTTAAGTGGGTTAGGGTTTCTTACAAAAAGTGTGCACACCGAAGACAATTAAGGTTAATAGAAAAAAAGGGGGTTCAAAAAGACAAAGGTGTCGTCAATTTTCAAGCCTTGTGTGTTGTAAGTTGCAGGAGTTGTGGTGTTGATCTTTTGCAAATCTATGTCAGAGGGTAAGAAATATTATGATTTTTTTGCCATATGGCAAGGAAGAATAAAAACTAATTCTTATTTTTTGCCTACACATATGGATATTCAATTATGAGTGTTGGACATATGCAATTAGTTTGTGTGATTGTTTTCTAATAGTATATGCTTCATGCATAGTGCAAATGCTATGTTTTATTGGTGTTTGTTCTAGTGTTTTATCAAACCATGTCCATGTTCATCATATGCAAATAGTTGTATTTTTCGAAAGATATTGCAATGTGCAATGCACTATTGCTTATGCGTGGAAGCGTTTTCTTTGACAATTTGTATGCATCCCACGTAGTTGTATCTTCCATACTTTGCACAGGGTTTTTTCCTGGAGCAATGGACATTCAGTCTATTTTCATTTCATGTGCGGATAATTTATACCAATTCTTATTTTGCATCTGCAAATATGGATATTGACCTATGTTTCTTAGATATATGCAATTAGTTTGTATGCTTCTTGTCTAATAGTATATGCTTCATTCCATAGTGCAGGTGTTTTGTTTCATCATATGCAAAATTGTATGTGTTGATAGTTCTCTTTGAATTTCATTTGCATTTGAAGATGCATATAACAATAATTTTTGAAAGATATTGTGATGTGCAATGCATTGCTTCCTATGTGTGAAGACGTTTTCTTTCATGGTTTGTCTACATTGTGCATTGTTGTTTCTTCTGTGTTTTGTAAAAGTTTTTTCCTTGTATAATGAATATTCAAATTGTTTTCAATTCATGTGCGGATAATTTATATCAATTATGTGGCATCTTTGCATTGTGGTGCTTTCGCACGTCAACACTTGCAATAATTTTGCGATGAACATGTGTGGAATTCAATGCCATTGTGTCTTTCACATTTTCATTTTAATTTGGGGATTCATATATCTACATTTTTTTGAAAGATATGTCTTGATGTCAGGAATCTGATGCAATTGTTACCAGAAATAGGGTCATAGTTCATTTTGATATCATTGCAATGCATGTATATCTTTGTTGTCGAGGCAAAGCAAGAAATGATATATTACTCGATTTCACAATTCAATGGAAGAGAAACAAAAATAGGAGGGAAACGTGGAATGCATAAAACAAACATTTTGCAAGGGCATATGAAAATATTCATCGAATATAAAAAAAGAGGATTTGTGTGTAGCAAATGTTCAATGTTGCAATGTGCAATGTGTTGTTGCTTATGTGTGGAAACTTTTTCTTGGATAATTTTTCGACATCTTGCATAGCTATGTCTTTCGTGCTTTGTACAATTTTTTCCCTGACACAATGGACATTTGGTCTGTTTCCAATTCATGTGTAGAGAATTGTTACCAATTCTCTGGCATGCTTGCATTGTGGTGCTTTTGCACGTTGGAACTTGCAATAGTTCTGGATATGTCTTCATGTCAGGAATCTGATGCAATTGTTGCAAGAAATAGAGTCCTAGTTCATTTTGATATCATTGCAATGGGTTTATATCTTTGTTTTTTATCCAAAGAAAGAAATGATATATTTCTCAATTTCACAATTCAATGGAAGAATAACGAAAATAGGAGGGAGACGTGGACTGGATAAAACAAATATTTTGCAAGGGAATATAAAAAAATTCATCGAATCTAAAAAGAGGATCCATGTGTAGCAGATGTTCAATATTGTAATGTGCAATGTGATGTTGCTTATGTGTGGAAAATTTTGCTTGGATGAATTTTTGGCATCTCGCATAGCTATGTCCTTCGTGCTTTGTATAGTGTTTTTGCCTGGCACAATAGACATTTGGTCTATTTCCAAATCCTATGCAAAGAATTGTCACCAATTCTATGGCATGTTTGCATTGCGGTGCTTTTGCACATTGGCACTTGCAATAGTTTTGGACCATGGATTTTTCCCATGTTACATGGAGGCTTTTGCTATGAGCATATGTGAATACTCAGTGTAGTAATGTCTTGCACACCTATGCTTTGCTCAAAGACATATTGCGACCAGAACCACAAGTTCTGTGCATGTTTTTGCATCATCCAATGCACATTTGTTATATTTTCAATTGTTGAGCAAAAAATTGATACCGATTGTCGGGGATCCCTGCATTGTGGTGGTTTCGTGTTTTGGAATTTGCAATAGTTCTTCAATATGGCTTGTGGCAAGGCATGTGGTTTATCGAGTTGTGGGAAGGATTTTTCTATGGAAATATGTTTGCAACTAGTTCAATTATGTATTGCGAAGTTGTGTAATTTGTATAGGCATATGGCCATTGTAGGCAACACTTGTGTCTTTTAAATGTTTGTGTGGAGAATTTATGTTAGTTTTCATCGTGCAGTTTCACACCTCGGTGATCCTGTAGAGAATTTTGATACGTCCATGTTTTCAAAGGACACGTGTTTTGGTTGTGTGTGTTGGCGTTGGGGGAAGGTACGTGGAGACCATAGAAAAGACTTGTTCTATTTTCGATCATTGTGTAGAGTAAATATATGCTCGCAAGTTGTTATGCTTCCACGTCTCCACATTTGCAATAGCTCCACACTTTGTTGTGACAAGATAGGTAGTTTGGAGTAAGACGTAGTCATCTTTGGGGCGCTGATTTTTCTCGGGTTTAGAAGGAAAGGGCAGTGATTTAGGACTAGTGCAAAGTAAATTCACTTGGCCTTGAAGCAATGTCAAGTCTCTGACTTATTTATTGATATCATTTCACTGCATATGTATCTTTGTTGTCAAAGAAAATCAAGAAATGATATATTGATCCATTCTGCAATTTGATGGAAGAGGAACATAAATGGAAGGGAGACATGGAATACATGAAACAAATATTTTGCAAGAGTATATTTAAAATTTCATCCAACCTAAAAATAGGATTCATGTCTAGCAGATGTTTAATATTGTGATCTACAATGTGTTGATACTCATGTGGATACATTTTCTTTGATGACGTGTACACATCCCGCATACCTGTGCCTTTCATGTTTTGTACAGTTTTCTTTTGGCTAGGAAAATGGACATTTGATCTGTTTTCAATTCTTGTCCAAAGAATTGTTAGCAACTCTCTGAGATGCTTGTCAGTGGCATGTTTTCTGAGTGCGCATACATGTTGGTTGTGTGCGTTCACATTGGGCACATGTGTGTAATGAGCATAGTAAATACTTTTTGTATTTTTGACAATTGTGCAGAGAAAGTACATGCTCGCAATATGCTATGCTTCCGTGGATCTGCATTTGCAACAGTCCTGCACTTTGTTGTGAGAAGCTAAGTAATATGGAGGAAGGCCGACTCACTTTTGGGGCATTGATTTTTCTTAGATTTAAAAGGAAAGGGAAGTGATTTAGAGCTAGTGCAAAGTAAATGTAGTTAGTCTTGAAGCAATGTGAGTTGTCTGATTTAATTATTTTTCAACAATTTTGTGTTGTGATGCCTTTATTCCTATTGTTTTATTTAGTTTGTGCAGGTGCTTTTGATGGCGCGTAGTGGGCATATAAAATATTTGTTCTATTTTTTATCGTTGTGTGGAGGAAATACATGCGCGTGAGTTGTTATGCTTTTGCTTCTCCGCATTTGCAATATTTATGCACTTTGTTGTGACAAACTAGGTAGTTTGGAGGAAGGTGCAATCACCTTTGGGGCGTTGATTTTTCTCAAATTTAGAAGGAAAGGGAAGTGATTTAGGACTGGTGAAAAGTAAATGCACTTGGTCTTGAAGTAATTTCAGGTCTCTGACTTATTTATTGGTATCATTACAGTGCCTATGTATCTTTGTTGTCAGGGAAAAGCAAGAAATGATGTATTGATCCATTCCATAATTTGATGGAAGAGTAACAAAAATGGAAGGGAGACATGGAATGCTTGAAACAAATATTTTCAAGAGTATATGAAAATTTTCATACAATCTAAAAAGAGAATTCATGTCCAACAAATGTTCAATATTGGGATTTGCAATGCATTGTTGTTCATGTGCGGAGACTTTTTTTTTTATGATTTGTCTGCATCGCATACTAGTGACTTTCTTTCTTTGTACAATTTTCTTTTGCCTAGGACAATGGACATTGGGTCTATTTTCAATTATTTTCCAAAGAATTGTTAGCAATTCTATGGCATGCTTTCATTGCAGTGGTTTTGCAAGTTAGCACTTGCAGTTCTGCATCCCGATCGTTCTATAGAAGATTTTTCTACTGGCATGTTTTCCAAGTGTGCATACATGTTGGTTGTGTGTGTTAACATTTGGCGCAGGCACATGACAGGCATAATAAAGACTTACTATATTTTCGACCATTCTATGGAGGAAAGACATGTTGGCAAGCTGTTATGTTTCTGTAGGTCTGCATTTGCAATAGTTTCACACTTTGTTGTGACAACCTAAGTAATATAGAGGAAGGTCGAGTCAGTTTTGGGGCATTGATTTTTCTCAGATTTAGAAGGAAAGAGAAATGATTTAGGGCTGCAAAGTAAATGCAGTTGGTATTGAAGCAATGTGAGTTGCCTGATTCATTATTTTGCAAAAAAATTATGTTTTGATGCCTTTATTTATATTGTTTTATTCACTTTGTGCAGGTGTTTTTGTTGGTGTGATATGGAGATGGCCTTCACGGGCATGTTCTTTGCAAAGTGATCGCTCATACTATTTTGGATCCTCGTGAAGTGAATCCATACTTCCAATTCTTCTACGAAGATTTCATAATGCTTATTTCTATTGTTTATTCAATTTATGTGGGTGCTTTTGTTGGTGTGATATGATGATGGTCTTCATGGGCATGTTCTTTGCAAAGAGGTTGGTCATACTATTTTGAATCCCCATGAAATGAATCCATTCTTCCAACACTTCTACAAAGATTGCATATTGATTATGGTTTGGCATTGTCATGCTTGGGGCTTTGGCAGTTGTGCAATTCACATAGCTATACTTGGTCTACTTAAGATTGTTTATTATTAAGCCTTGTGCGGAGAACCGACACATGTTATTCTCTCACATTTTTTCACTTGCGCACCTCCACATTTCAAATAGTTTCGCATCGGTGATTGTGACGAGTGAAGTAGTTTGCAAGATAGATGATTGATTTATATTAAATTGATTTGTTGTGATTTAGAAGGAAAGGAAAGGTATGCAGAAGCAGTGCAAAGCAAATGTGTTGGTGCTCTATGGATTGCTTGATGGATTTTTATTCCGTCTATTTTTGTTTTAAAGTTCGATGATATATGTGAAAAAACTATTTTAGCGGGTTCACATCTTGATCTTGGGAAATCTAAGCTCTGTTATATATTTATATTTGCACAATTTTCTAGTCAAAACATGTTTTTCCTGGGGAGTTTTGAGGTTGGATGAAAGGCTTTTCTATGGTCATATTTCCATGCTCCACACAACTATGCCTCTGGTACACAAAATACTTTGTTTTTTCAAGTAATAGGTAGAAATTTATATCATCTAGCCTTCTACTGTCAGGAAGTGCCCCTACAATAGTTATTCGAGAGGATGAAAGTATTTATGTATTCAGTTTATTTTATCCAGTAGTTTTCCAGATTAGTTTATGTATCTGACAAATGGTTGCAACTAGGTTCTTTTCTTGTTTTTAATATGTGATGCATCGGCGAACATAGTTGAATCTAATACATAGAAAGACTGTTATTTTTGACATCTGACATCTCCATTGCTATGTATTTCAAAATGGTCCATTGTTATAGATTGATAATCTGTTGTTCATGCATTGTGCAGTTACTTTGTTTCATTGAAATTTGCAATGGAATTAGTGTAATGTTTAAGCAAGCCAGTTTTCTTTTTCCCTGCCCATATTGCTCGATCAAACTGTAAAATGATTTTTTTTTTTGGTGTCTAGTGTATGCCAAGGAAAATTAGTAGTTGCTTATTATTTTTATTTTTCGGGTGTTGGTTAAGTTGGTCAAGGACTATTTCAAAAACTATATGTATCAAAGAAAATTAAAGTTGAACACTAACAAAAACAAAAATAAGGTATGCTACTTTGAGATTGTATTTAGCATCTCATTTTTGTTTCTGTTGGCCAATGTTATGGGCAAAGTTTAAGCATCATCTAAATGACATAAACTGGAACATGGAAGATACGATAGATGTTGAAAACTATGAAAACAACAGGCAACGCAATTTGGATGGCAATATTGAGAATGTTCTGCATAGAAATGGCCTTTTTAGATTGGATGCATTTACATATAATCATGGGGATTGTTTGTCTGATGCATTATTATTAATTATTTAATATTGCAATGTGCAATGCGTTGTTGCTTATGCGTGGATACTTTTTCTTTGATGATTTGTCGGCACCTTCGCACAGTTATATCTATGCACATGTAAGTCTGTTAGTTGCTGTAAAAATGATTTTAATTTTTTTTTAATATAGTCCTATACAAATAATTAAAAGATAAATAATTATTAATTAATGTGCAATTTATTAAATAATGAATTAATTATTAATTGTTTAATATTATTAATTATTTATTAATTATTTATTTAATATTAATTAATTATTAATTATTAATTATTAATTATTTAATATTGCAATGTGCAATGCGTTGTTGCTTATGTCCGGAGACCTTTGCTTTGATGATTTATCTGCACCTCGATTCAGGTATATCTACACATAGGTATATGCCCGCACATGTATGCTAACCTCCCCATTGAACATTTCACTTATTTACTAAGTTTTATACCACATTGAACAATTTGTTTTTTTTGCTTATTTTTACAATGTTTTATTCTAATTGTTCTTACTTGTTTTTAATTTATTCTTATCATTGCCCTCTTTGCATGAAAAATAATGTTATTTTTCTTTATCATTGTCCTCTCTCCCCCTTCGGTTTTCTACCACCATTTGACTCTCTTGTCACAACCTAACAAACAAACACTCGTATTCATTCTTCTCGTTAATATTGTATCTTTGCACTCAACACAACCATAACTCCACCTTGAAGACTTTGATCTTTTAGCTTATTTTTACAAAGTTTTATGACAAATGTTCTTAGTTGTTTTTAACTTTATTATTATCATTGTCTTCTTTTCATAACCAATAATGCTATTCTAGTTTATTATATGAATTATGGTTTTGCAAACACTATTCACTGTGTATGCACAGTGCAATTTTTTTTATCTACCATTTGAAAATATCTTTCATTTAGAAGACGAAACCTTTTGCGCTAGTGGGACATGGACTGGCTCTTGCCATCCAACAACCCCAATGCATTTCTTTTATAAAATTATACTACCGATGCACTATTCTTCGAAAATTTCTTGGTGGAAAAGCCTTTTTACTTAGCTACTTTTCACATTGTGAGAAGTCTTTTTCCATTGTGATATCCCTCGATGCAACACACCTATATCTTTCGCATGTTCACACTATGCACATATATATTGTGCACACAGTCGAGACTTTATCAGTTTTATTTTCAACCCTTGTTTTTACAAACTTTTATGATAAATGTTCTTAGTTGTTTTTTACTTTATTCTTATCAATGTCTACTTTGCATCGACAAAATAATGTTATTCTACTTTATTATATGAATTATGTGTTTGCAAACACTAGCCATCACCTATGCATTGTGCATAAAATTTTATCTAACATTTGCAAAGCTGTTGCAATTAGAAAAAGAAACCTTTTGTGTTAGTGGGACATGGACTAGCCATTGCCATGCAACAACCTCAATGCATTTCTTGTATAAAATTTTGTTGTCGATGCACTATTCTTCAAAAATTTCTCAGTGAAAATCCTTTTTACTTAGCTAGTTTTCACATTGTGAGAAGTCTTTTTCCATTGTGATATCCATGGATGTCGCATACCTATATCTTCTGCATATTCACATTCTGTACATATATATCTCCAGCACAGTGAGGAATTTATTAGTTTTATTTCAACCCTTGTGGGCACAATTCTTGGTTGACTCGGCCGCAGTTGCCACTTATGCAATTTGGAATTTCCAATATTTACACACCGACATTCTAACAAGCTACCTAATTTGTACGGTTTCTGAGTCATTTATCACACCTTTATTTTCCACCACTTGAAAAAAACCCGAAGTTATTTACCACTTGTGTGAATTAAATGTCGTGCTTTTATATGAGTTGTTTGGTAGTCTCTATTTATGGCTGCCCATATTCCGCAAGTAACTTACGTGTGGAAACAATATTTTAGTAAAAGTGCAACAAGCATACCTATCACAATTCATGCCATATGTAAATGGAATAATTTCACAACACAGATTCTGAAAATCCAGGTAATTTGCATTATAAATGGTTGTGTTCTTGAAGTCTTTGACTTCAAAGAAATCGTAACCTAGTGTGCTCAAAGGTTCGACTCAAGAACAAGGATGATTAAAGTAACAATGAAAACAAAGAATCCAGTGGTGCTTACTACGAAAATGTTCAATAAAATTATTTGTCTTTCGTTTGAAAATAAAAATCTTCAGCTTACAGATGCAGACACCTTCATGGATTCTCATGTAGGAGGCTCCAATGTATTGAGAGACTTTCTGCTACCTTCTGCAAACATTACCATCGACCTTTCAACAATCGATATAACCTTTCTACAAGAACCATGCCGAGACTTTTCATGGTTATCTACCTGTATCATTGGCCGCGAGTCGAGTTCACGCATATCCACGTCAGCTCTATATGCATTGTACTTTTCGTTTTGCAAGGATGCCATGTTTGATTGGGAATAGGTCATATCAAATGAACTTTGTTTTCAGTTAAGTAACTACTTTAACACTCAAATATTTTTCATGGTCGCATATTTGGTATTTGCAAGTGTCTTTTGCAATTTCTTTGGGAGTCTCTCTGTCAAGGCGACTGTTAATATACACAATGAACCAGTTGTGTTATGAAAACATAAAGCACCATTCAATTTTTGCATTGTTCAAGATAAGTTTGTAAGAGAGTTTAGAGACATCTTGGTTGGGGCATATCCCAAGAGAATTACCCATGAAGCTAAATATTTTCTTAAAGGAAAGGGCATTTGCATTCAAGAGAAAAACCATACTTACATCCTCTTGTATGGTTTTCAATAAAAGTCGCTTATAGTCCCTATCTTTGTTTGCGATAGATATTTTATTGCGGATGTTTTCTGCCAGTATAAACCCTGGTGTATTTTATTTGACAGAAAGAGAAAAAAACAATTCATTGCATTACCTCTTCGAGTTGGGGACACAATGGTTAGGAATCTAGCCCATCTAAAACAAGTCTCAGAGACACTTACTCTATTTAATCTAAAATAAGAATAATCCCTAAGGGGATTTGATCTCGAGGGTCTGTTCTCCTGGCATTTAACATTGATAAGGTACAACCTTTTTACAAGATTTGATGAAGAAACCTCTAAGAATATGTAAAAAGAGGAAAATAATGCATGAAATGATAGCTTGTTGAAAAAAATAAGTTTAAATGCCAAAAGCCAAGGTAAACCAAGGAAAATGGGGGAAACTAGTGCTAATGTCTAGTTTTCTTCCAATTGTCATCCATGCAAGAGCTCCTAGCTTGAGCAAATAACAAAATAGCACAAGGTAAACGAAGAAGAGAGTAATGATGGGTCCACTGGAGATGACGGTGGTGAGCAACCACCTCATGAAAATATTGAATGGGCACACATAGTGTTGCATCAAAAAAAGAAATGAACTGCAAATAGAGACAATTTGCAAGATACAGGAACTCCAACAAATCTTGAAGATATGGAAATCGAGAGCACAAAGCTACCCTACTGGTTAGCCTGGAGAATTAATGAAATCTAAGAAATTACATAGGACCTCACAATAGAGGAACCCATGTTCTTTGGAAACCATTCCTTAACACTGCACAATACTTAATACAAGAGGCATGAAAATAAGTTGCAAATAGAGAGGCTCAATGTTAAACACAATAAGGTGGTTCAAAAATTAAGGCCAGTGGTCGATGTATCAAGAGTTGCATCGTATGAACTCAAGCAACTACATAGCTCCATAGGGTATTCTCTTGAAGATTCAATTTTGGAACAAGAGTTACAAACCATTAAATTGAAGAAAAGAACAAGTGAACTTGAGGAGGCACTTAGTCCCGGACCACTATTTTCACAACCACTGGCCATACTTTCACCAAAATAAACTCCTTTACGTACTCCAACAACCTCAAGGTCAATCAAGAAGGCCCTACAGTTGTTGAATGGAGTTAGACTCTATGTTTTTGATAACATTAATAGAAGGCTTGCTATAATCAGATAGGCATGGGAAGTCAGCACCAGTCTACGTGATCTTTCACAAAAGACTTTAAGTTTTACTGGAGATTTGAATAAAGACTTGCAACATGATGAATACTATTGTGAAAATGATTTAAATACTTTTGTTGCACATGTGAATAGCATCAGTGACCATCGAAGAAATCAACATGGATTTCCCAATAACAATGAATAAGGAAAATAAAGGTAGGTTGGGAGCAACGAATAAAAATGTTGCAAGATGCAATTGTTGCTTGAGAAAAAATCAATGAAAGAAGAGGCGATGTTATTTTAATTTAGAATTTGATGTCGTTAAATAAATGCAGGGTCCACAACTTTTCAAAAATTTGACAATGATCACTAAATATGAGCTTAATAGTGACTTAGTGGCAATGAAGACTTCATTAGCTAGCGACTTCGACAACCTCTTGGAGTTTCTTGAAGAAGAACTGAAACAAAGGCTTGTTACATTTGTCAATGACAATGAAGAGCACTTGTTACAAATCGAACAACTGCAATTGGAACGCGAAGAAATGGAGGACAAGATTTTTGCGCTTCAAGTTAAGCAAGAAATCACAATCTCGCTAATAAAAAATGATATTGATAAATGGGTCAAGAACGCCTTGCAATATATTATTACCTAGAATATCCACCATAGATATTTTCTTCAACAGAAGACAAACGCAAAAAATGTTATGAAAATAGATACACAAAAACAAAGGACAAACCAGACTAACATAATACTTGCTTCTTGGTAGGTAAGCTATTGTTTTCATCTCCTTTTGTTATCGTTTTCTTTTGTTGACTTGGTAATTGGTCACAATTGTTTGTTTTATGTCCTTTGCAAACTTAGGATTGCTTTCAACTATCTTTCTTTGTTTCTTCCATATCTTTATTCTATTTACTGGTCCATGTGAGCCCCAATCCCAGTCCATTTGGACAAACGCATCTTCTTTTTACACACATTAATTAAAAGACAATTGTATGTTTTTTGAACTTGTTGAAGAACTCTTTAGCATAGATGGCTAGTGATCTTTGAGGCTTCGAGTTTAAAACTGAATTTTCAAGTATGCTTTCACTCTTTATGATTTTTCAACAAAACATTATGTTAAGTTATGTGCATATGTGCTACTTTACTTGTATTTTGGGAAATGTTATTTTGACTTTTAAACCTTTTCCATCGGCATTATGTAAAAGACAATATCATATATTTTTTGTGCTTGCCAAAGAACTATTTTCACATAGATGGCGATTGGTTTTCAACCCTTTGAGTTTTAAACTGAATAGTCAATTCTATGTTTACAGTGTATCATTTTCAATGAAATGTCATCTTGACTTCTCTACATATGTGAATATTTACTTTCACTCTGCAAAATGTTATTTTGACCTTTATGCTATCATATCTAAAATAACATATTGTGAATATTGAATAGAATACAACCTTGTCCTTTCTCATACTTTGCTTCATTTCTGAATGTTTAGTTAACAAACCAACTACATTGTCATGTTTCAGTTCAGTTCTCTATGGTGAAAATATATGCCACCCCATTTAAATCGCATAAAAATTGCAAAAGAATCTTCCCTACTCCATTGAGCATTGTCTACTAGACCAACAACTTCCTACACAATGTTGTTTTTCATTTGATTTATTTACAAAACTAGTTTCCCTATTAAGATAGAACATCTACAATTCCTCTTCGTTTTCATTGTATTTGATCCATTTAGTTTCTTGTGCAATGTCTTTTCTTGTCTTTGGTTTAAAAACCACTTTTCCTATAAAGGTAGAAGTTTAACAACATTGTTGCTTTTGGACTCTATTTCATGTTTTTTTCATATGCGCATTTTCTTTTCTGAACTTCAAGGGAGGGGGAATAGTCCTACTAGTAACAATTTCTTGATCTACTGGTCACAATTTTGACGGTCTACACAAGAAACATATATTGTAGAGGGAAATCGATCACATCTTCTTTCTGCATATACTAAGTTGTGCACAGTTTGCATTGTCTGGCGCAAATCCTGGCTTTCGTGCACCTCACGTTGCTTTCGGTACATCCTAGGCTCGGTACACTTTGCATTGCCTCTTCGCATCTCCATCTCCACAATCTCTTTACAGAGTTTTATGGTTGATTTTTTTACATAGTTATATGTTAAATGCCATGTCTTGTGCAGACAACTACAAGTCATTTGCTTTTGGAACACTCAAACATCGTATCCTCCGCACACTTTACCTAGCTTTGAGAGAATGGTGGCATTGACACAATTTACATTTCTTTCGGCACATCTTCGACTCTGCATATTGATTTTTACTTAATTTTATGTTGCGTGTTTCCTTTGTTTTTTGTTTTACATAGTTCGATGTTAAATCTGATATTATGTGCAAAGAACTTTACGTACTTTGCTTCTCACACATGCCATCCTTCGCACACTTTACATTGATTTTAGCGAATGCTAACCATAGATGATTTTAGGGGCTAAATTTTGTAAATGGGCTAATTTTCCATGTTTTTTCCTAAAAAAAGATTCATCAATTTCCATTTTTTCTAAAAATGATTCACCAAAATTCCATAGAATAAAATTATTTTACCTCAAAAATCACCAAAATTTTATAGAAACTTTATAAAATCCTTAGAAATTTGAATATTTTTACAAAAGTATCATCAAACGTTTTACATTTTGCATATTAGGAACTAGCAATATTAGCCCAAGTTTCTACACTTAAATACAAATTTTCATCCTTAAAACTATCCCTGATGCTAACATCGACATTGTTTACATTGCTTCTACCACATCCTGGCCTCCACATATTGCTTTTTACTACATTTTATGATGCATGTTTCTATTTATTTATTTTACATAGTCCAATGCTAAATCTGATATTTTGTGCAAAGAACTTTGGATCCTTTGCTTCTCGCACATGCCACCCTCCACACACTTTTCACTGGATTTTATGTGTGAAGCATCCATAATTCCATCGCTCTCCTTTATGTCCGCACACATTTACTTCTGAAAAATAGAAAGAGTCAAATCGAAGATTTGGCTATGCTATTATTTCTTCTCGGTCCTCTTGTTACATTTACAATTTTTTATTAGAAAAATGGTTAGATGAAAATATACCCTTGAAATTGATGTGATATAATCATTATTAACATTAAAATT
>JASDQU010945763.1:26905-46645 GCA_032191745.1 Picea mariana
TATATACTGAAAGAAAACAATCAATAAGTGTGAATATACAAACAAACTAACATGCAATGAAAATGGTATAATACATGAATGCAAAAATGCCTACTTACCTGTACTTACCTGTGAAGTCAGGTCATCGGTGGGTAGTAACGCTTGATATGTAAAGCATTTACTAGGAGCTTCAGGGCTTCTCCCTCCATGGTCTCTAGGTTGAAAGAGTTCATACCTGCACAACTCATGATCTTATAAGGACCTATCTATAAACTGTCAAACTTATTGTGCATACCAGGTTTTTCCCTTCTCTTATCCCATAGCAGTACGAGATCTCCTTCGTTGAAGTTTCTTTCATTGGCTCTATGGTCAAAGGTGTTTTTTATCTTCTCTTGATTTATTTCCATTTGACCAAAGGCACTCCTCCTTGTCGCATCTAGCTCTATTAGCTGATTGATCCTTCCTTGGATTACTTCTGTATCTGTAGCGTATTGTTGAGCGAAATGGAGGATAGGAACCTGGAGGTTCACAAGAAGTTTTGCTTCTAGTCCATATACCAACTCAAAAGGAGTTTTGCCTGTGGAAGTTTTTGTTGTTATTCGGTCTACCCACACTGCATACTTTATTTTTCTATCCCAAGATTTTTTATTTTCCCCCACAACCTTCTTCAAAATATTCATGAGGTTTTTATTGGTTGATTCTGCTAATCTATTCCTTTGTGGGTAATAGTTGGAGGAATGGGATAGGACAATGCCATATTTGAAGAAAAATTCTACCAGAGCATATGAGTTGAAATCTTTGGCATTGTCTGTAGTGATCTTGGAAGGGACATCGAACCTAGTTATGATTCGGTCTTCCAGAAAATTCATAACTACTTCTTTGATGGCCTTCTTTGTAGGAATAGATTTAACCCATCTAGTGAAATAGTTTGTGGCTATTAGGATCCACCGGTAGCCATTAATTGAATTGTCCTTAAACTCCCCAACAAATTCCAAACCCCACTGCTGAAAAGGTGCTTCTATCACTATGAGATTCAGGGGTTGCGCTGGGAGTTTGGGTTTGTCGGAGAAGTACTGGTAGGGTTGGCAAGATCGGACATGTTGGTGGGTATCGAAAAAAAGAGTTGGCCAATAATAGCCGGCCCTTAGGATCATGTGGGAAGTAGTACGAGATGCAAAGTGCCCACCACAGTATCCAGAGTGCAATTCTTCTAGTAGCTTCTTTGCCTCTTCTTTGTTCACACATCTAAGTATAACCCCGTCGGGATTCCTCCACCCAAGTCCATCTTCATTCAAGCAATATTTCATAGCTTTCAATCTCAAATCCCTTCTTTTGTAGTCTACTAGGTGGTCGGGGCAAGTAAAGTTCTTTAGATAGTAGACGATATCAGAATACCACTCAACATGCTCTAATTCGCTGACCATCATGTTTATTTGCTCACTCTCGCCCATTTGCATGGCTTCTTGGTTTCTCTCGGTCAGCATCTGGGCTAAACCTTGTCCCTTTATTATTTTGGTGGGTTTTATTTCTAAGTCATACTCCTGGATTTTGGAAACCCATTTTCCCCTAGTACCCATGCAATCTTGTTGTGATAAGAAATCCTTTACGGCTGGGTATGGGACATAAGCCTTGATTTTATTGTAACCGACGTAGTTTCTAAAGTGTTTAAGGGACTTAACCAAGGCATATGCTTGTTTCTCAGTGATGGAATAATTTAACTCAAAATCTCTAAGGACCTTTCTCATAAAATCCATGGGATGTTCATATTCATCAACATCTTTTTGCATTAGAACACCTGCAATAGTGTCCTAGGATGAAAATGAGAATATTATGAAATCTCGTGAAAAATCAGGGCTGACCAGGATAGGATCTTGGGAGATAGCATCTTTTATATATTCAAAGGATTTGTTGGTCTTATCATCCCACCTGAAAGCAACATCCTTTTTTAGCAAAGCACTCAAAGGTTTTATCCTCTCGAAAAAGTTTGGTATGAATCTACGAATGAAGTTGATCTTTCCAAGAAAAGATTGTAAATATTTTCTGTTGGTTGGGGGGCGGACATACTTTATTTCTTCGACTCTTTCGAGGTCAATGGAAACTCCTCCCTGTGAGGCCATGTGACCTAATAAATTTCATTCATCGATACTGAAAACAGATTTCTTGGGATTCAGTGAGATACCATACTTCCTACATCACTCGAAAACAATCCTGAGGTGTGAGAGATGGTCTTTCCTATCCTTTGACACAACTGTAAGTTCATCCTCGTAGATTTCTATGATTTTTTGTATGAGGTCCCTAAAGGAAAATCCATTGCTCTCCGAAAAGTAGCACCGGCATTCATAAGACCAAACGACATTCTTAACTGCATAAAGTTTCCCCAAGGTGTAGTAAATGTCATTTTCAGCTGGTCTTCTCTTTTGAGCAAAACCTGGTTGTATCCCGAAAAACCATCCAGCATAGACATCATCCCTACCCCTGTAACTCTTTGGAGAAAATGTTCCATGTTTGGGAGAGGATAATTGTCTTTCAAAGACAATTGGTTGAGGTTGCGGAAATCAACACACATGTGTATGTCATCAGTCTTTTTTCGGACAGTCACCAAATTTGACATCCAAGAGGAATATCTTATAGGAGTTATGTTACCAGCATCAACCATCTTCTGGAGTTCCTTCTGTATTTGGATTTTTAACTTTGGATTGATGTGTCTTATCTTTTGTCGAAAAGGATTTGCTCCTTCTACCAAAGGTATAGCGTGTTAGATGATGTCCCCCCTATAGGCCTTCAAATCATCATAGTTCCAATCAAAGGTGTCCTTGATTTCCCTGACAAGTGCTAGGATCTCTATCCTTTCCTTTTTGGTGGTGCCTTTACCTATTTTGATCATTCTTGGGTCTATCTCTGTACCAATCTTGAATTCTAGGGCTTCGTCAGCTTGTTTGTTGGGTCTCTTCCCTTTGAAAACATCATGCCTATCAAAGAGGTTTTCCAGGGGAACACAACCTTTCGGCAAGGTATTTCCTTGAAGGTTTATAACTTCCAGGTTCATGGAGTCAGCTAGAAAAGTAATTTGTGAATCGGTGAATTCCTTGTTGTTTTCCATGAACTTGATGATTTGGTCATCATCTTCAAAAACTTGCCAATATTCCAAATTATCGGGGACAAAAGGTCTAAATAGGACCTCCATTTTGCATAAGTCATGAAGAGGTCCCTCACAAGGTTGTAAATTGGAAGCAGAAACAACCAAGGCGTCTTCCATGTGGTTTTCTTCTCGAGGAATGGATTCAAGTGACACTATTTTGAAGGATTTTGAAAGGGACTGAGCCAGGTCTCGAAACTTCTTCAACTTCTCATTTTTAGTGGAAAATTTCATCATCACTTGTGATACAATGAGGTATGAGCCTCCATTTTCCCTTAGGTGCGCAACACCTTTGTCAATTTCTAAGTTGATCCCTAGGATCAAAGCCTCATACTCGGTAATGTTATTGGTGCAGTGGTATTGAAGCCTATAGAAATGGTAAAAGGTTTCACTGGAAGGGGTTTTTAAGACAATTTCAGTGCCTGACCCAAAGCTCGAGTGAGATCCATCAAACTCCAAGGTCCAAATTCCTTCAGATTCCTCAACGATTTCAAAATCTAGGCTGGACTCGTTTAAGGAGAAGGTTGAACCTATCACTAAAATCCCTAACGCCCTCACAGAAACCTTTGCAGATATCAATGTACTGAGAAAACAAGTCTTGTGTGTGTTCATGGTTGAAACATCTTATTTTGAAAGCTCTTTCCAACTCTTGATGAGTTTTTATGGCTCCCTTTTGGAGAGCATCGATCCAAGTCTTGGCATCCTCCACAAGGGAGCTTGCAAAAATCATCATGAAGACATCGAGATGTTCTTAACTGGTTTGATGAAATTCCAAACTATCACAGAAATGAGTCCAATGGGAGTTACGGAAACCTCTTTCCTCGAGAAGAGGGGTAACCAAGAATTGGCATTCTTTGGTAAATCATGCAAGCCACCCTCGATATTACTTAGATCAAAATAACTGAAAGTCTCTGGATGAGACAACTTGTGTGGATCAGGTGGAGGGGTAGTGCTTGCAAGGACGATAATTTCCACAGCAGAGGGGTTTGAGTACTGACGCCCACTACGAGTCATCATTGGTGGAGTCACCAGATAATTTACTTGAAACTATCAAAGAAAAAGGGAAAACACCCGAGTGGAGTCACCAGGTAAGATTTTAAGAAAGGCTTCTAAGGCAAGGCTTACCGAAAAGATTTTTCGTCTTAGGATAATTGACTCAGTTTCCCCGACAACGACACCAAAATGTTATCGCATAGTTTGTAGCTAGGAAGAAAGGCTATAAAGTAGAAGGCCAAACTGGCGTAACATGAATCTATCCCACCCAATGTCATCACGATGGGGAGTTTATTTCTCTTTAGGGAGGTGAGGCCCAGGGGAGACGTCCCCAGTGACCTGGGGTTTTGAAGAGGCTAAAGGGTAATCAGACAATGACAAGTTTCCCCCTTCACAGATCACCATCAAAACAGATAGTATGGATTATAGCCAACAAAGATAACTAAGTAGAATCCTTGCCTGGGAACAAAGAAACAATAAATTGATATATGCAGGCTCTGGTTAGTACTTCATATATATCAAAGACTATCTGATATTCAATATAAGCAATTTGAAAGTAAATGTTGACGAAGTCAATGTTTACAAAATAGCACTGAAAGATAATGTCACTTCACCAATAAATACTAGAACGATATGGCATTCAATGCAATAAATTAATACTTGACCTAATTAATGCCTTTAACTACCATTCAATTTCTCATGACGTAAAACGTTGTTGCATTAAGATGTAATAACCAAGGATGACGTCAACAACTTAGTGTTAGTAGGGTTAGCTAGATTTAGGGTTAGCGTAGTTAGGGTTTCAATTCAAAAGCTTTGAGAGAGTTTAGATCAAGTTCTACTTCAACATTTGAGGTCTTAGATCAATGCCTTAGGGTTTAATCGAGTCATAAGTGAAGGATGCACAGGTTGAAGGAGGAAATATTTCAAGGAATAGAGGAAAAAGTTTTGAAGTGCTACTAAAGCAGGGCCTCAAAATCGGAACCCTAGGGGAGAGAGGCTCACTTTGGTGTTGCTAAAGCAAGGCCTTGTGCTCTCTCCTCCTTCCTGGAAAACAACTAGCTCAAAGATAAAGTCAATACAAGAGAGTCAAATAAGGGAGAGTGTTGCTACAGCAGGGCTCTATCATCAAACCCTAGAAGAAAATGGCCCTAAGTGTAGATAACCTAGGCCTGGGACATCTTCTCCTTCTTGAGCTCAAAAAGGTATGGATAAAAAAGGGAGAAAAGGAGAAAGGAGTGTAGTTATGGCTAGGCTCTCTTTTTCCTCTTCAATCTTTGAAAATCTCTTTATACGGGGACATGAGACAAGGACCTACTTGTGTGCTTGTCACCTAGGGCTTTTGTTCAGCAATAATAATAAATACATGAAAGAAATTAAACTACAACCATTCATTCAAGAAGTTTTTTAGAAAAATACTTACAATTCACCAAGAAATAAATGTGCAAACCCTAGTTGTAACACCTTCCTTCAAGAGAGAAACCAAAATATGCCAAAATAGCCTTCCTTCAACAAGTGTGCATCACCAAATTATCCAATAACCCAAGATAGGGTGCCAATTTTAGACCTCACTAATGAGTGAGTGAGTTGTGATCCTAAAATGAGAGTGAAAATCCCTCATTTATACAAAACCTTGACCTAATTTTACATTTTTGGTCACGTAAAAGGCCAATAAGGCCACATTATCAAAATCATATTATTTTACATTAAATTGTCAAATAAAAAAAAAAAAACCTAATTGAGCTATAAAGAGATAAGAAGCCCCTCTAAGGGAGGCGTTATCCCTTTTTAGGGCAAATGGGGCATCCTGGAGAAAAACGTTAGCCCTCCTTGGGTTTCTCCAACCTGCCACACGTGCCAATACTTCCCAGTCTGTCTCCCAAAACGTCCATACTACTGGATGACATCATGACTATGATGGGTGATGTCCTAGGCCTTCCAAGGCCAACGTTCCACTAAAAAAGGGCAAATCCCCCTAGGTCAAGCTCCACCGGGGTGCCTCTGGTGAACGTCCTCTTCTTCTCCAGTGCAAGACACCAATCCACCGCTGTCTCATCTATGCCCCATGGTGGGGTCTCAACATCCATCTGATGGTCTCTTCAACCCCATGGAGGTCCGAAATGATCATCTCGCCATGTGTACCTATCCGTCGGGTATGGTCCTGCACATCAAAGGCTACGCCCTCCATGGGTTCATCAGTCATAGGTATCATGGAAATTTAAATCACATTTCATCATTAATATTATTAAACACATGCATAAAATCCCTAATACATCAATCAATAGCTCAAATACGTTAGACAAGCCTACAATACAAGTCTGGGGAAAAGGACAAGGTTTCCTATTGGGCTAGTGTCCACAGAAAAAGGAAATTTCCCAGAGAGACCTCATCCAAGCCATGTAAGTGGATGATGTGGTCAGGGGATGTCCAAGCATGTGGGTGCAGTAAGGGCCAAGGATGCAACGTGTTACCTGTGGGTGCCTTTATAGAAGGTGAGATGTCCCTGTCATGGATGCATTTCTTCCAAGCCCATTCTTGCCTTTATTCTTTGTATTCTTTTTATTTTTATTTTCTTTTTTTGTTCAAGAGCTAATCAAGGGACACTCCCTTGGCATGGTGACCAGATCTGACAACGTTATCCACAAGTACTTTTGCAGAAATGAGAAGGTTGGCTCGTGATGAGACCCCCTTTCCCTTGGCCATGCAACCAAGATTCACTACCCTGGCATGGTAACCAGCTGGTGGCAATGTCATACTGCTAGATACCCATGAACCTAATAAGCCGGCTCATGATGAGACCCCCTATCCTCTGATAAGGTCTTGTTTTATTATTTTTTTGGGTCCCTCCTGTTTCTTGCTGAGAAGCCTTTTATTGATTTCTTGGAGATCCCTGAGCGAAGAATCTCGAGGTTTATTCTTAGGCTTTTATCTTTTACCAGCTTTCTTTTACCTTCTAGGCCTTTAGCCCCTTCTTCCCATGAGGTAAGGTGCAGTCCTGAAAATAGGTCAACCTAATGCCCAGACAAGGGGAAAGGGATAGATGAGCAGGAAACGAGATGTAAAAGTGGTAGTATGTTGGTAGTGGACGATGGATTTTTAGAAATCCCCCCAGTGGAAAACCTAAAACCTACAGACACGGGCTTGCTAGGGCACCCTGTCAATCCCCCCAAACATGGTCAAGTGGGAAAATGTAAGATCCAACTAGTTGTTAGAGATAAAAGGAATCAGATGCATATATTCAGAGGTCTCAATGATCAAAAGTGACACATACCATGATATCTGGACCAATTACCTCATGGAGCAAGAACCTCTTCTGATACAGGACCAAGTCGATGGTGATGGATGCTACTACTATTGTCAAGACAAAAGATGATGGGAGAAAAATATGGGCCCTCCAAGGCTATGCTCAGGTCAATCCTACTCTCGGTACTCCATGTCTAGGACCTGTGGGCCTCGAGACATGATCTCCTAGTTATCCCTAAAAAGTGGGGATAACAGGCCCCTTGTTCACACCAAGAACCAATTACATTTTTCCTTAAATAAATGCTATAAATAAGAGCCATGGGTGCACTAAGAAACCAATATCTTCATAGTATTTTTATGTTGCCTCAATTCTCCCTTGAGAATCCTCTTTTCTCCTTGGAGTATTCAAACATCATTGCAACAGGCCATTCCACTCACCTCTTGAGGAAACAAGCTTTGATTTTCTTCACCATTTTCCATTTTTCTTCCGTTGTAAGAAGATCTCTCCATTATGGAACTCAAGAGCCCTCCTAAGGAGGAAGAGGGGACTCATAATTCCTTATCTTTCTCTATGATGTTTTGCCTACTAAGACAGTTATTCATTGGTGGCATTATCTTGGTCATTGGTTGATTATTTATGGTTCCAAGTTTCTTATGCATTCTAACTTTTATTTCTTAGTTGTTTTAGTTTGTTTCTTTGTTTATTACATGTGTTTGACTTGTCTAACCCACTCATGAACTTCTATCTTGTCTAGCAGACCCAACTAGGCATGCAAGTGTTGTTGTTTTTCTCACCCAAGTGACAAAACCAACACAACAGATTGGTGACCATACTGGGGATAAGGTATCAAATTCCACCCTATTTGGGCTTAGAGAGCACTTATTTTTAATCAATTGTCTTGCAAGTACCGAAACCAACCCAACCTTATCTGTCAAAGGTAAAATTATGAGTTGGAGGAGGATAATTTCACTCAAAAAAATTCCCCCCCCCCAGGTGTATTAGAAAGTGTGCGGATATTCCATCCCACAAACACGTACCCAACACACTGTGCACCCCACGAGCTTCTTTTCTCTGTGCACTATGCGCCCACTATGTAATTGTTAGAATTGGAATCCACAGATATATCCAGATTTTCAAAATTGTAAGGGTTTTTGTGATGATTTGAGGGCCCCTAGCCTTCAGATTCTTGCTTTCATACAATTTGTAAAGCTCATGCACTCCACTTAGACTCCTTTCCCATATGAAAGGTTAGCTAAACATAGGCACTTAGGGGGTAAAAAGAACCAAATATTCTCCTTTTTTTCTTTAGTTGCCACATGGATGGCTTGTTTGGTTTGTAAAATTTAGGTTGAGCTTATTGCTATCACACATAAAAAAACTTACATTGGGACCATAAATTAACTTTGATCATTGATTATTCTCTTTTCTCGCACACTAGAGTGATCTTGAGAATCATAAAGGTGGTTAAAGGGACATTTCATCTCCCTTGACAAAAATATTCAGGAGAGGAAAAAGCCCCCCTAGGGCTCCCCTTAGTTTCTTTTGAAATCATCTTAAATTTGTAAGGGCCCATACATGCCCACATGTTGCAAATTTAGGATAGTTTCTTGAAATTTCTTTCTTCATTTACATCACTAGGGAAGTTTAAATATCAAAGTAACAAGCCCATACATGCCCACATGCTTGCAATATAGGAAAGTTTTTCAAGCTTTTCTAGTGTAAACAACATTTAGAGAGTTTAAAGGATTGGTAAGGACCCATATGTACACATGCTAGTTCTTTAGGGATTTTAAAATTCCACAAGGTTGTACCAATGACACTTAGTCAGCTAGGTAATAAAGATTTGTAAGGACCATAGAAAGTCCACATGTTGCAATCTCACACCTAACTTATTAAAACTTGGCACACTTTTTCACTTGCTCACACACAAAGTCACTCCTCACTCACATAGTTTCCATTTTGAATTGTGGAGGTTGAAGTAGGTTTTCTCCAAAGGAATTATGAAACGTCCCACTAATTCTTTGGAAATTATCCACACCCACTTAATTCAAACGAGATTGGTTCACACCCCCAATCTCTCAGCCCACCACATTTAAATTTTTTCTAAAAGTTCACTTAGTTTTACTCCACAGGAGGTTCCAAAAGAAATTTTTAGTCTAGGTAGGATCTCGGGGGTAGGCATCCAAATAACCCCTCGTTATCTGGTTCTCACATTTTCAAACATTAGAATTTGATAAATAGGGAACTTTCAAGTCCTCCAAGTCAAGTGTTCCTACACCATAAGGCAGGGAGATACCCGTGAAGGGTTGAACGCCGAGGTATGGTTGTTCTATGTGTCCCCCCTTGAGTCACCCAACTCTTGGAAGGGATCCAACTCGTGATCCATTTCTGAGGCCGAAAATCTAAATGTCGCACCTTGACCAAGGTACCTAGTGACCAAAATTTAGGACATATACCGAGGTGGCAATTGTGGGCTGCAATTGCACCTTGATCAGATTTTGTGTGGCTATTGGGAAATATCGCCAACTCTTTAGGGATATGCACCCTCTACCCCTCATTATAATTGATTATTTCATCCTTCACTAGTTCCTTTTCTGGTGGCTTTAGATCCCACTTTTGAGTGTTCTTGGAAGGTCYAGTGCTATTTGAGAGGAAGGATGATACGTATTTTAGGACAATAGCATTTGTTTTATTTGTTCCCCCACGAGGACAAAATCCACCTACCCACATGTTTTCTTATTTACAATTGATTTATGTATGATKCTCATTTGCTTACATGCAATTGTGAGTTGTATTATCTTGTGAAGGTCCAAATTATACAAATCTCTTGTTCATTTTTTTATCTCATCACCATTTACACACATTCACTTTGCTAGTCAGACATCATAGGGGACCCTCAGAATCCCCGTCGTTCCAGACGTTGCAAAAACTCCTTCCTATTCTAGGAGGAGTCCCTAGTCTTGCCAACTCATCGGCTCAACCATCTCACACCCCCATGAGTGCTACTATTTTGGGATCAAATTTACTTGGTTCCACTTTGCTTGGGTCCAATTCCCAAGGACATCCATCCACTATCTCTCCTTCACAAGGAGGTGGGGGGGAAACTTATTCTCAATGGAGAAGTACAACCCCACCAAATCCCTCTCAAGGGTCAGGTCCACTACCTGCTCACACAATGGTTGGAACTAATCCTCCACCAAATCCCCCTATGCCATACTTGGCGTCTCTCAACATTCATGATTTGACTAAACTCATGAATGATCCCATTTTACATGACCCCACATGGCCCAATATGCCTACCAAACTACCTTCAGATATTCCAAAATTTGAAGGAAAATCGGGGGAAGATCCTACCAACCATGTTATGACCTTCCACTTATGGTGCTCTTCAAACAAAATCATGGATGATTCCATTCTCTTAATTTTATTTCAAATAACACTCACTGGTCCATCAACCAAATGGTATGTGGACGAAAAATCAGGGTCTAATGTGACTTTTGAATCCTTGGCCAAAGCCTTTTTGTCCTTTTTTCACCTACCAGTTCGCCATGACACTGGTTTAGAACTGCTCTCTGAGTGAAAACAAACCTCAACTATGCATATTATCGACCACATCCATGAATGGCATCGACGACGTAGTTTGTGTAAAGAAGAAACCACCAAAGAACAACACCTTGATTGGTTTCTTAAATCACTCATATCTATACTTGCCAAATATGTGGCATCCACTTTTCCTCAGTCAGAAGAGGAAGCCATCAACAAGGCCCAACATTTCGACCTTATCTATGCTCAGTCAGGTTACTTATACATAGTGTTACCTAATGCACCCAAACCCGTACCATTTGGCCAGGACAAACCTGGGATGTCCCATGTTGTGGATGGGTTGATTGGTACCATGACACATCACAACCCTTATAGCCAACCACCACCTTTGTATGGCGCACCTCAATATCTGCAACCATATGGAGGGCCATCTTATTACCCTCCACCCCCTTACCAACAGCCATATCTTGTTTCTCCCCCCCCCTACCCATGAGTAGACCCTCGCTGACACCCATGATGCGTTTGGCCTCTCCACCAATTTTGGGTTCACCTTCTACCTCAGCATATAATCTGGGCACTAGTGAAAGCGCTTAATCTTCCTATGCGCCCTATGGATCATTTCCACAAAAAAATCTGTACTTTCCATTTCATGGTCCTCCATAGTCGGTTTCTCCTCCACATGGACAACCACATGCCGGCATTAACTTTGTTCAGCCCTCTCCCATCCAACAACTTCATACTTTTGAACATTTGAATATGGTAAATCCGACCTATCAGTCGAATACTGCCAAGAATAAAGGGACAAACCAAAACAATAATAACCTAGGACCGGGTGAAATAACCCCCAACAAAACCATCCCACTAGGGGCAACCAGAATCAAGGCAACCAGAACCCCCAAGGGGACAATAACAACAAATTACAAGGGAAGAACAACAACAACAATCTCAGGAATAAATTCCCTTGCGCTCTTTGCGATGAGTACGGACATTATACTCACCATTGTCCCCAAATTGTTGACTTCAAACAGATGAAATAATCCATGAACGTGCCACGTTCTCCAGTGCTACATGCCCCTCAGTAGGCCCCACAACAGTACTTGCAACAACCACCCTCGATCGTGTTGCAAAACTCTATTCCACACCAAGGTGTGATGAATACCCAACAGGAGGTACACCTTGCCCCACCACAAATGGGGCAGTATCAAAACCCAAGGCCCATTCATCCTGGAAATCCGACTGATTGCAATATCTTCCTCACCAACAAAGAAGAGATTCTTTTGCAAATGCACGGTCATCAATACGACGCACCCCATGAATCCATTCCCACCACCTAGGAAGTGGCTCTAGCTATAGACAGACAACCCTTGATGATTCCATGCCCTAATACTGAACCTACCATTCGTATACCTCGCATTCAATTGCGACGAAATGTCAATAACCCTCAGGCTAGGGAAACACACAATAATAGTCTAGTCAATGACTTAGCACAGTCTCTTGCAACCATGTATGTATTGGAGGTCCTCCAAACATGTCCAACTCAATGGAAATCCTTACTTTCTGCCTTGGGAAAGTCAACCCAACTGATACTAGACTCATCACATTTGATCTAGATAGCAGAGAACCACGCCTCCCTGCTCTAGTAGCTTTCCAAATACCAATATAAATTTGGAACATCACATTTCATCTGTGTATCATCGATGAAGGTGCATCCACATGCATCATGTCCAAAACAGTATGGCAGAAACTTGGCACCCCTGAGCTAGTACCATCCGCCATCACCTTGAGAGCCTATTATGGTCGACCATCCTCCCCTAAAGGGTTGTTCCAAAATGTCCCCATTGAACTCGGGGGAAAAACCATCCTCATCGACATTGAATTTATCGACGCCCCGCTCGATTACAACATCTTGTTCATACGTAGCTACTTCCAAAATTTCCCTGTCGAACTCCGGGGAAAAACCATCCTCATCGACATTGAATTTATCGACGCCCCACTCGATTACAACATATTGTTCAGACGTAGCTACATGTATGCTATGAAGGCGGTAGCCTCTTCTGTGTTTTGAATGATGATGTTCCCCCACAACAAGAAAACCGTCACCATTGACCAAAGTACACATTATGAGCCTAACCACTCTGCCAACATCAATAACATTCTTCATCTTGTCTGCACTAGCTTAGATGCTTATTCAATCATTGACATGGGTCCTGGAATTTTCAAAGACTCATATTTTTTGGGGGCATATCATGTTGCACCACCTCACATACACCCTTCAACGCAAGTGTGTGTAGTATATTCTAATGAAACAGATAGCAGAGACATTATTCCTCCCACCGAGGCCTCTCCTCACCTTGATGTTCCACCAGTTGAAGAAATATTACCTCAAGAATTCCTTGAGAACCCTACTGCACCACTTATCGTTGATTCCCCCCCCCCTCCAAGGGTAAATCTCAATTTGGGAGACAATCCCTCAAGCCATTACTCAAATTCCCTTCTTCTACCCTCCACCTGAAGTTCAAGCATTTCAGGTAGTTGTGACGCTTACCCTTCCGAACATGATTCTTTCCATCCATGTATGGTATCTTCACCCACCCACGATGGTTCCTCAACCATATCTCCCTCCTCAACTAGAGGGAATCCCGATGCAGATTCCAGTACAGGCTCCAGCCGCACCACCCTCACCCCCAACTGCTGGCACCACCACCATTGTTGAGGGTAGATGGAAAAATAAAGAGCCCGCAACTCCACTTCCTCCCCGAGTTCGACCTCCCTGTGCACTATGCGAAAGAGAGGGACACCCCACTAAAAGATGTCCTACTCTTCCCGATTTACGCAACCTGATCCAACTCCCTCGAGCAACCACATTGCTCACCACTTCACCAATCACATCTAGTACTACTACAACGTCCTCCACTACAAGAAGTATAGGGTTGCAAACCAAATTCTCTTGTGCCATCTATTCAGAATATGGCCACTACACTCATCACTACCCAACTCTACCTCAGTTTCGCAAGACGTTAGTTGTAGTATGCCAAACCTTTCAACAAGATCCCTCTCTGCCACCACTCTCTGGTGCTCATGTCACTGACATTCATTATGTCTCTTCCTCAGTCCCCGAACGGATGAGATTCCCTTGCGCTCTTTGTGACTCACTTGCTCACTTTACATATCGATGTCCTTTGATTGTTGCATACCGAGGTCTCCATTCAAACCTTGTTCAACCACATCCGACCACCTCACCACTGGTACTTCACTCTATAGATACTGTCAATATTACCTCCCCTGAACCTGAGTCACTTCCCATCCCTCCATGGTTCACAGATCGATTGTCTGAGGACATTCCCCTAAATCCTCCCAATTCTCTGGTAAATTTCCCATAGTCTTACCCCCTACCACAGTTTATCACCCACAGTGCGTAGACATTTGGTTTACGTCAAGTGAGCCATCGCACCCTATATGCGATATCCCCTCTATGTCCTCGCCACTTAAAGACAATCATACTTTGACAATCCCCCCTGCCACCTCCTCGGATCCCCTGTATTCTCACATTTTCCACTACGACGAAGATATCCTGGAGGAACTCACTACCCCTGATTGCCCATGGAATGTGATCCATCATCGCACACTATTTCTCTCACAGGAGTCCTTTCACCCTCCTAGACAAGCTTCCATATGTGCAATCAAAACCAAGGATTTTATTCCTCCAGGGAATATAGACTGGTTCAACAACCCCATCCCTACCCCAGATGCTTTTAAAGAAGGCAACATGACCAATATCTCCCCCACCATCAAAATCGAAATTTCCATCAAAGAGGTAATCGTAGAAGAAATAACCATTGGAGTCGCATGCTCCCCTCAGGAACTCACGACTTATAAAGCTCTCTTTTAAGAATACCGAGATATTTTTTCCTGGTCATATTGTTGAATAAAAATCTCCCCACAGATAGGTAGATCTCCTCTTGAGAGATAGACTCTTAACTCCTAAGACAGAAGATGCTTATCATGGACACTGACTTCCTTTTAGATCTAGATAAACTAATGTGTGAGGAGGAAGGAGAAAAGAAGTACCTTTTACCGGTGTTTGTCCCCGCATGGTCCAAGTTGAGCTCCAATCTTATGCTCCTCGATAAGCCTTGTAGACAAACAAAAGTATGAACAACTTCCTACTCTACTGAGATAAGTTCGAAATAGACCTATCTATTAGAGACAAATTCATGTGAGATCAAACATAGATTTGAAAGAAACAGGCCAAGCATATTATATTAAAGAGAACAACAACAAAGAATGCTTACAGCCATAGATGTGAGTGTAGCAGCTTCATCAAGCCTTCCTCGCTCAAACATTCCACACACCGAATGCTGATGTTCCAAAAGACACCTTCTTCATGAGATCATAGGTTGGATGCTTCACAATACTTTTTCCCCTCCCTTTCACCATGAGAAGGCCTATTTAAATAGGCTTGGAGAGGCCCAACCACTTGAGATATTTTTGGGGTAAGTTGAGGATTTTCCTCCTTCAGTTATGGATCTTCCCTAAGATCATGGCTTGACCAAGGATTCAAAGCCAACCACCTTTAGATATTGAGGGGATCTTTCCCTCAATCTTCTCAACAAACAAAATTTCGCCCGGAATAGGTAGCGCTCCTCCAAAATGTGCATCAGAGCATTATAGCGCTCCTTAAAAGAAGGACAGAAAGCATTGGTGCTCCTAATAGTGGCAGCGCTCCACATAAAGAGCATCAGGGCGTTATAATTCTCCCTAACAGTATATGGGGGAGCTCTCTCCTCTGAAACTCATTTTTTTAGTGGTTCTTCCAATGGCAAGACACTTGTACTTCTAATAGAGTGATTCCTCCTCTTCACAACTAATCTTTGAGGTGTCCTAAGTGTCCCTGTCATGTTGTTGGAGGCATGACATAGGCAAGAAGGCAGTATGATGTCAGCAACACTTATACACTTGTGTTCAAGATGTGACACTTGAAATGACAACACTTGCGACACTTGCGAAGTGACTAATTTTGAGGTGTAACAGATTGCCCCCCAAAGTATGAAGTTAGAAGATGAGAACTGATAACTAAAATACTTTGCAGACTTTCAAGCAAGGGTGTGGGCTTAGAGGACTTGACAGAAGCTGCACACAACCATCAAACAAATGTTAAGACATGCTTCAAACCCAAGGCAGGCATACCTATGCTTGAGTGATAGATACTTTCAAGGTATGGCCGACATAAATACACTACGGATCCCTAATTATATTGATAAAAGGTATAGCCACTGAAGATACACTGTGGATCTATACTCCCATGACCTGAACTGATCATAGCCACGAAGAATACACAGTGGATCCACAAGATGACAATACATAACCATGACCAATACAAAGTGGATCTACGTGACAGTATATGTGTCAATGTTCAAGAGAAACTCCATTGCAACCTGGGCAAAGTACATATCGGAGTGATCACTCAACCCAGGGTCTTCTTTACCGATCCTGATGTAGTACGAATCTAACCATGCGAATAGATGTTTTGATGTCGAACATGGAAGAACCCACTTAATTACCGGTCAATGAGGTGAACCGTTAACAAGCGCGAGGGACATCACCATTGATGTCAATGATTCCCAAGGTACTTAGTACATTCCAATGAATGTGAATAGATGAGATGAAGTTGAACATTCGTGGAATCATCCGATCAGAGGTCGATGATGTTAACCCACTATCGGACATGAGGAGACCTGCCATTAAGCCATGCAGGTCCCAAGGTACTAACTGGTTTCTAGGTCTAATCCCTGGATAATGTGTTGAGGTCGACAGGGAAAGACTTGTCGCAGGAGGGCCTTGATGTATCCCCCATCAACGACACGAAATTGACATATAGATGTGATTGGTGGATCAAAAGAACATGGACTGAAACGGGTATTGAAACAAGATATTTGTGATGGATGACTCTCGAGGCAGATACTTCCCTTGAACACTGAGGCACGATAATAGAAACATGACATGGAACAAAACTTGATGATGCAGTGGATGCTGCGACTTACGTCAGGTGACCCAGAGGAGTAAAAGAAACTCAAAGGATTGACTCAGTGCAGAGGTTCAGTGGATTAAAATGTGTGCAAAGACAAGGTGTCGTGTTCAAGGGCGGCCATAAGAGTTACTTGGTAATGTTCTCAAAAACTGCTTGGCTTGCTTCTTTCAATTTTTCCCCCACCCAGATAGATGAGTACCTCTTTTTAATTTAACAAGCTCGAGGAGGGTAACACATGCTCGATATAACTTACCTTTGGTAAGTCCCTCTTCCTTTGTTTAATGAACTGGAAGAAGTAAGGGTTCGGTCCTGTATGGGCCTGTCGATCTTTGTTTAATGAGTCCAAAGACAAAAAACTCGAAGGTTTTTCATGATTATAGAGTCTGGAAAAACACTTAAAAGAGAACTCTCTCGGTTCCTTTTTCGTAAAGTTATTCTCACAAGGCCGAAAAGGAGATAAACTACCACTCAAAAAACGCCCTTTCGAACCTTTTAATGAGTGTGAAAGGAAGCAAGATCACTCGACAATATTTTCATGTTTAGAGATTCTGAAAAGAGTTTAAAGACGACTCCAGGGGGTTCCTTTTTCGTGTATCCATACGGGTCCGAAAAAGAGATAAAAGTTTACCCGACGCGTTCTTATATTTTCGAACTTGAGAACAAACTAAGACTATGCTCATAGATATGACAAGGTAAAAAATGATCAAAACTGCTCCGAAATATGTAATGTCAAAACTACAATCTATAGGTTTAGTGAGGCCATCATATTTTTAAAGAAACCCAAAAGAAACTATACCTTATGAAAAATGGAAATTTGTAAATATTGATACAAGGAAAAATCTTCAATTACCATTTCATTTGCATAAGGATTTGTAGCAGTGGAGATTCGCATTTTGGAAGTGGATCTTGTTTTGCTTGGCACCGGAGCTACGGTTGATCATTTATCTCACCGTTTGGACCAAGTAAGTCCTCGTTTCTTCCTTTTTCAATTACACGATTTGTAATTTGTTTTCAAAGCAATATTTGAATAAAAAAAACAAGCCCTAAGTTGTCCAAAAAACAAAAACGGCTCTCCTTCAAAATGATGGAAAATGTTTCTTATTTATGAAAATGCCTCCACAAGGTTGTGGCATGAACGCCAACGTGTTGATGCATGAGTGGGTAGGTCGTTTTTTTTCCCAAGGAAAACAACATGAAACCCAAAAAACGTCCACGCAGCCATCAAACTGTGGTTGTCATTCATTTTAATTTTAAAACGTTTTTACTATTGGCTATGAGACTGCGTTGATGCAATGATGAGCAATAGAAGAGGCGTGGGTCTTTTGAACAACATAGATGATGAATTTAAAGTTTTTCAATTACTTTAAAAGATTCACCAAAAACATGACTAATGAAGTTTTTTGTTGTTTGCAGGTGATTTCGGCAAAAACCATGATTGAATGGAAGGAATGGGAGCATGAGCTCGATGATGTGGTTTCTTTGTGGAGTCCTCGCATGCGGGCCACATTGAGAGATTGTGGTCTTTTCAAATTCTTCAAACTGCAAAAGATGAAGAAAGAAACCCTTCTGCTTGAGCATATGATCAATTTGTTGGATGTCGCAGAGAAAGGGTTCCGAATTGGAACGGAGCTTCTAACCATCGAGTTGGAAGATGTATACTTCTTGACTGGCCTCTCAAAAAGAGGGGCTCCTATATCTTTTTTTGGACGGAGGACGCTTCCTGAACTCGTGGATGTGTACCTGGCACATCATTGTGTTCCAGGAGTGAGACTGGTGGGAGGTAGGATCCCAATCAAGGATATCAGAGAATTACCCCTTCGGTCTATAGTGTTCACCATCATGAGTGTAGCAGGAAGCACCAGCGCACATCTGGCGTCAAAATCACAGGTAGCCTATGGTGTACAGTGTTTAGAGCCAACACTGTTTAACTGGAGCACAGGGTTTCTTCGGAACGTGAAGGAACAGATTTCGAGATGTAAAATGGAACATAAGCAGTTTGCATATGGTTCTTTCTTGGTCTCATTCTTCTTAGAGCGCATCCCTTAGATGCAACCTCAAATTGCATTGGCGGTACGACCAGTGGGAGAACTGCGGATGGAGCGATGGACTAGTCTGTCTCCGAGACTAGTGGCCGAGTCAGAATTTCACTTCACCGGTGACTTCTTCGCTTGGCTGAGATGCCAATACCTTTGGATAGAAGACTTTCCATATGCCGAGGTGGACTTTCGTGAGAGTATGGATCTAATTCTACCAGTAAGAGAAGCTTGGGATGTGTCAGGTAAGAGACCAAACAATACCTTGTCAAGTGTTTTTATGTTTTTTAACGTATATATATATATATTTGGGTATGTAGAAGAGTTTCTAATGGATGTTTCATTTTCAACATGCAGACAAGGGCGCAGTGTGTCCGAATGAGATACCAGTGTCGAGACATCGCGGGAACGCTCAGGTTGGAGTAGATCTGGGGGCACCAATGATAGATTTCCGGGAGGTTGAAAGAAACCTTCAAGGCCTTACGATGGGTATCCCTCCTCTACAGAGGGAAGAGGTTCCCTTACATCTATAGAAACACACCATGGGGGTGCTCGAGAATGTTAACTCTCTACTGAGATGCGTAGTTTGCGCAGTGATATGTTACTCTCAACATAATGCAGTGCAGAGAGATTAGAGTCTCTCTGGTGATTGTATGTTTTGTATGACTTGTCGGACGATGTTGTATGGGTGTGAAGACCCAAAATTTTTCTCTTCCAAATACTTTTTGATGTAATTAGACATTTTCAGTCACACACAAACACACACACACACACACACACACAC
>JASDQU010945763.1:46711-60337 GCA_032191745.1 Picea mariana
TTTCTACAGTGCCAGAAGATTTGTAAATAATGATGTCTTTAATGTGATGTGTTTTAATTTACATGTGGTGTACAATTTATTTTCCTTCATGAAACCTTATCTATGGGTGAGATACCGATCCATGATGTAATTGGCTAACGAATCTGAAACTTTATTGAGTTCTCTTGGAATGTGTCTGTATTCGATGTAATCAAACATTCGTTCAAGGTGACGAACCTGTAGGTGGAGACGTAGTAGGATAGGATTACGAATGGCGTAAATACGATTAAGTTGACAGACCATGAGTTGCGAGTCTAGGTTGACAATCATATGGGAGATACCTAGGGAGGAGGCTTGGGTCAAAATTCTGATGACACCATGATATTCTGCCATGTTGTTATTTGTTGGTCCTAAGAAAATACCTCTTGAACTCACCAACTCGTCAGATTGGTAAATGACCCATGCTGCAGAAGCAACATTCTGGGTGTGTCGACTAGTGCCATCTGCAAACCAGACAAATATAGGAAAGGAAGACGTCATCTACACATGAAAACACAAGACACATTTATGAGTGGCAAAGGTAAAAACTTGAGCACGCAAAAGAAACAGACACACCAAAACAAAATACAATAATGTACAAAGTATGCATGATAGGTGATCTAGGCATAGCACTTTTTAAGGTAAAGCCCGTTCTGGGGCTCTCCCAGGGAGATTCCATCATAATTGACTAACTCGTAGGCGCCTCTGTGCAAAACAAATTTCACAATGTAAGGGCCATGCCGTAGAGGTTCTAACTTACATGTCCCTAGTTTTTCATGATCCTAGTCATAGACGAGGACTAGGTCTCCTTCTACAAAAGTCTGAGGATGGACGGATTTGTCGTATTGATTTTTTATCCGTTTCTGATTTTCTTCGTTAACGAGAGCGGGATCACAACGTGTTTCATCCAGTTTGGTTAGATATAAGAAACATTCTTCTTCGACAGAAGTATGGGGTAGAAGTTCTACTTTAAGTTTCAGAGATGGAATCTCACACTCGATTGGTAAAATAGCTTCGATGCCATACACTAACTGGAAAGGAGTGAACCCAGTTGCAGTTTTCACGGAAGTAAGGTAAGCCCAGAGAGCGGAGAAAAGTTGTAGATGCCAGGATGTCTTATTTTCCCATACCATACATTGAATCATGGCTTTAAGGACCTTGTTGATGGCTTCAACTTGTCTATTGGCCTGAGGGTAGTATGGGGATGAGTTTTCATGGAGAAAACCCAACTTGGCATGCAATTCACTCATCATTTGGTTCTTAAAGTGTGAACCGTGATCAATGACAATGGTGCGTGGTACACCAAAATGAGTTATGATGTGGTTAAAAACAAAAAGAGTTGTGGTACAACCATCGTTCACAAAGGTAGGCATAGCCTCAGCCCATTTTGTAAAGTAATCGATGGCGACGATTATATACCCGTGCCCCCCGGCTAAGGTAGGATTACACTGCATGAAATCGATACCCCACTTGGAAAAGGGGCTAATGGTGATAATGGGGTGTAGCGTAGCAGGGTGGGTGCGTGCCTTGTTGTTAAAAACTTGGCAGGGTCCAGGCATTTTTTGACTGCCGCAATACAATCTTTGAAAATCGAGGGCCAAAAGTAGCCGGTACGTAAAATTTTCTAGGCTATAGCCATCCCAAAAAGGTGACCGCCACAGGCGCCAAGGTGACAGTCATTCAGAACACGTTCAACCTCTTCATGAATCAAACATCATCAAAGGATAGTATCAATACCACGGCGATACAAAGTGTCGTCGACGATAAGGTAATGACGAGAATGGTGGCGAATACGTCGACACTCTTCATGGGAAATGTTAGGCTGAAAGCGTTGGGTTTGGAGATAAAGGAGGATATCTCCATACCAAGGATCAGATGTGCTGATGAGGAAAAGAGTTTCGTCAGGGAGAGAATCTCTAGGCTCAACATCTTCATCAGCATGGGGAAGTTCGCAGATAAGCTCCACAAACACCAGGGACTTTTTGGCTTTGGACTTCGCAAATTCAAGATTGAATTCCTGAAGGATGATGATCCATTTGGAGTATTTTCCCCCGAGCACTTGACGTGTCAAGACAAGATACATGGGGTTCGAGTCCACGATAACAGTGGTGGTACGTAACAGGATGTAATGGCGAAATCTCTGGACAACGATGACAGCTGCAAGAGCCAGTTTCTCTACATGTGAATATCGGAGTTCAGGTCCAGATAGATTCTTACTCAGGTAATAGATCACATGCTCCTTGTCGTTGGGGTCCTCCTGAACTAACACCATCACAATAGTGGAAGTAGAGGTAGCTAAGTAAAGGATGTAGTCCTTTGTATAATATGGAGGATGCAACAAAGGTGCGTGGGTCAAGGCATGCTTGAGAGCATCAAATGATCATTGAGCAATGTCATCCCAAATGAAAGGGGCATTTTTCTGCAATAATCACATGAATCCTTTGGTTATCTCAGCGTAGTTACAAATGAAACGATGAAGGAAGTTTTCTTTCCCTTGCAAACTTTGGAGTTGGGTCAAACTAGTAGGTGGGGGTAAGGCCAGAATAGCCTTAATCTTTAAGGGATCCACCCGAATCCTATCCTTAGAGACAACAAAATCAAGGAGTCGACTAGATTCGACAGCAAAAATACACTTATGTGGGTTCAAACGGATATGGTAAAACCGACATCGAAGAAAAATAGCCCGTAGGTGATCAACATGGTCTGATCGATTAGATGAGTGGGCAGGTAAGTTGTCGAGGTAAGGTTCTGTAATATGCTTGATATCGTGGAAAGCATACGACATGGCCCACTGGAAAGTAGCACCATCATTTTTGAGACCAAATGGTAGCTTCCGATAGGAGAAAGTTCCCCATGGGCAGATAAAGGTTGTCTTATGTTGATCAGCAGGTAAAATTTCAATCTAGTTATACCCAAAGAAACCATCCATGAAAGAGAAAATTACGCTCCCAGTACAATTATCAATGATCTGGTCAATGAAGGGTGTAGGGTAGTTGTCCTTTGGACAAGCCTTATTGAGATCCCGATAGTCAACATAGACGCGAATGGTCCCCTGTTTTTTGGCAACCGGAACAAGGTTGGAGACCCATTCTATCAAGGGGATAGGATAGATAAAGCCAGATTTCAAAAGTTTCTCAACTTCTACCTTTATAGCCGTGATTTTCTTGGGATGAACCGAGCGGAGTTTCTGTCGAACAGGTTTCGCACCTGGGTAAGTCTTGATTTCATGCACGACGATCGAGGGGTCGATCCCTGGCATTTATTCGTAGATCCAAGTAAAGACATCGCGAAATTCTTTAAACAGAGCGGTGTATGATACCACCTCTTCAGGTGTGCAATTAGCACCAAGGTTAACGTTTTCCACAATGCCTTCCTTGATCGAAATATCAATAATGATTGTAGTAGAAATATTACCTAGATTCCCCTTAGAAAGAGTATCTTGTGTGAGGATGGGAGATTGCGAAGAATTGGTAACATTAGGAGGGAAGACAGAGTGTATGTCTTTGTGAATTTATTCTAGAGGCGGAAGAAAAGAGGATCAATGATGGCTATCATCCCAAGGTACATCGTCAATACTAAGCATTTCCATTATATATTCGTCAGAAGAAAAAATTTGGGAAATGTAATCGATTGAAGACGATAGGGAATCCAACCATGACGAAATCGAGTAGGCATCGGGTGCCAATAGATGTGGGTCGTCTGGGGAGGGAAAGGCAGATTGAATAGCAATGTATGCAGCCTCGGTTGGGCTAAGTGGCATGGTGTCACCTAGTACATCGAATTCCATAGGACTAGGTACAATCCAAGGGTCAGATGATTCCAAAGATTGATAATCCATAGTCGAAATCATATTGACGGTGGAAATATAATGTGTGGTGGGTGGAAGTGGTGTAGGAAAGGTACCCATAAGGCTAGAATCATTCAACAAGCCAACACCAACACTTTCATATGTAATTTTGTGGTCTCCCAAAAAAGGAATGTTGTTGGTAGCAGGAGCACGAGCATCGGGTGTACAGAAATCTATTTGGTCAATAGTGACAATTTTGCCTTGATGAGGGAATTGTACACATCGAAACACCGACAAGGTGACGACATTCATAGCGTAGAACCAACTTCTTCCGAGTAATAGGTTGTAATCGAGAGGGGCATCGACCACCTCGACATCAACAGTAACGGTTTTGTCGCCCAACTGAACGGCTAAGGATTGTAAAAGTCCGTGAGGATGAAAACCTCACCCATCGAAATCACGTAACATCGTAGGGGATTTGTTAAGGGCAGGTGATTTCAATCCTTTTCAACAAGCCAAAGAAATGACACAAGTAGAGGCTCCCTCATCCAAGATAGTTTGGTGAATTTGTTGATTGTGAACAACAACATCGATTTGAAAAGCTAGTTGGTGGGAGAGTCGAGATTGATAATCATCCAGATTAAACGTGAGATTATTAGATGACTCAAGATCAAAAGCACCAATGGCAGCCAAGAGCGTTCTACGTTGACTAGGACAGTGTTGTAGAACTTCTAAAGCAGACATAGCACACGGTGCTTGAGCCAAATCTTCAACGATGTTGTAGTTTTTGACAGCCCATGAACTAGGATTGAAGGTAGATTTCTGAATAATCCTCTTAGGAGGGCATAAGATGGAGTCAAACGGAGGTTTCTAGATATGGAGTGATCTGGGAGGAGGGCTAGTAGACAGAGGACTAACGGAATATGGTGATGGGTCCGGTAAAGAACCGTTAGTGGTCTTTGTCTTATCAGGTTTAACTGGTGTGTCGTATGTCGTAGTGCAAGTGGTCAGATGAATCCCGTTAAACATATAAATATGGGCACTTGTCGAGGCCTCATCAAGGGATTGGATGGAACTACCCCCTGGAGTGGGCGTTTGAGCAACCAAGGATTGTTGTTGTGGAAAAGGCTGAGTAAGCACAGCGGGTTGTGAATTTCTCTTAAAAAACTCGGCCACTTCATCGCAATGTGGACAATCTTGGGTGTAGTGATCATCACCACAAATGAGACATGGGAATTTTGGTTTCCATTATGGTTGTTTTTCGGCAACAGGGGTTTGAGTTTGATTTTTTGGTTGTTCATTGTTACTATTTTTCTTCGGTTTATTTCTCATCTTCTTTTTACCTCCGGATTGTTGTGAAGGGGCTGATTGGACTACATTCACCTCAGAAACCTGAGTTTGAGGGGAGGTAGAAGAGGGTGTGGTCGAACTGGGAGAAGACGTCGAAGAGGACCATTGGGTTGTTCCAATCGACTAAGAAGTAGATTGTGTTTTGAAGAAGCCAATAACTCCATCCGCGTGCGAGGTAGATGACGGTTTGGATGGATCTGTGGTGGCACAGGTAGCATTTGGTATCAATTCGTACAGAGTACCAGATTGTGAATAAACCAAATCTAGGTACTGATTTCGAGCAATAGCTTCTTCCTCGATGACGACACCACCCATGGAAACATCACAAGCAATCAGGGGTAACAGTGATTTAGTGAACCATTCCACTAATAACTGGTTAGGAATGATCACTTTGATCAACCTTCGTCGTCACCTCCATTCATGAATATGATTAGAGATATGCACAAAGTTCGTCTGACGAAGGGAGGTCAATAGTTCGGTACCCATCTCGTATCGAATGGGTAGTTGGAAGTGCATGAGGAAAGACATGGAAAGGGAGTTGAAATATTGAAAAGAAGCACGTGGTAGTTCAATATACCACTTTGTTGCAGAACCCGTAAGTGTCCGTTGTAAAAGACACAAATGTATAGAATCATCCATGAGGGAGTTTGATGAACACCACAAATGGAAAGTCATCACATGGTTATTTGGATCTTCTCTGGACTTTCCATCGAATTTTGGAATATCAGAAGGAAGTTTAGCTGGAATAGCTGTCCAAACCGGAGAATGAAAAATAGGATCATTCGTTAACCGAGACAAGTCTGGGAGATCCAGAGTTGCAAGGAAAGGTAATTGTCGGTTAACCTGCGGGTGATACTGGTGTAGCATAGGAATACTAGTAGGACCGTACACTGGGTTAGGTGGATAATTGTAACTAGTGGGTCCTCCTGCATAAGGTTGATGTTGACCAGGGTACATAGGATTTGAGGGGGTTCGAGAAACATGTGCGAGCAGAGGATAACCGGATGGGTTTTGAGGATTATAAGCTAAATTTGGTGTTTGCCTATAAGGGGGGTAAACATTTTTTCCATAAGGAGGATATAGATGAGTCCCTTGATAAGGAAGAGGTTTTTGTGGACCTTGAGAATTATGTCCTCCCAAGAACTGTGGGTTTCTTGGGAAAGGAATGTTCCACGGATTGGGTGTTGTAGACACATTTTTTCCATGCGATTGATGGTGGGTTCCGGTTTGAGACTACCCCCCACCATGAGGTTTCCCTCCAAATGGAGGTTGTCCTCTTGTGGGAGGATACCCCCCAAAAGGAGGTTGCCCTCCGAAAGGAGGTTGGCCCCCAAATGGAGGTTGTCCTCCGAGAGGGGGTTGCCCCCCAGCATGAGGTGGAGTTCCTGGAATTTGGGAACCAGACGTAAACAACTGATCGATGTTGCTTAATGGATTAAAGCCACCAAGACCAGTCCCTCCAGGTTGTTGTATAGGTATAGAACTTCCAGGCATAACTTGGGTAGTGGTGACAATGGAAGAATTCAGTGCTCTGTACCCAAAAGAAAGTGATGATGAAGGTTTAGATGTTAGTGGTGTGCCAATCGTAGCTTGGCTATCCACCACATTACCGGTGGGAATATTCGAAACGTGAGGGGCCATTGTAGAATGGGTCGTCTGGAACTTGGGCCAACAGATGGCATGTTCAGATCAACGAATGGTGTAGTTGAAAAAATGGTTGTACCAGTAAAATGATCTAAGGGTATAGTGTAGATAACAGGTATATCGGCACCTATTCCTAGTCCGTAAAGATCATGCACCATGCGCGGTGGGCTTTGAACAATGTCCACAGTCCAAAAGGGATCTCCGACTAGAGGGTTTGAATGAAACCCAATCAGAACGTCAGAAGGATTAACAACAACAAGTTTGCCGGTTGAATTCAGATGGAGAAAAATCCTCTCATATCCCAGAGGAATGTGGAAAGCCTCCAGAGACTTTGAAACAATTCAAAAATCCTCTAAAGAGGTGGGAACTTTCTTCTGGGAGGTTATAATGTCCTGAACCTTGCTTTGTTGAGGAGATCCCTCCATAGAATGACGGGGTAAAGGGGTAGTATCTTCCATATTTTCTGGAGGAAGTCCTTGTACCCTACGTGAATGGCATGGAGGGTCAATGCTGGCGAAAAAAAATCGACGAAAAAAATCTATGGCCAACTAACGAAAAGAAACAGCATATGCTAATAGAATCTAGGAATCAAAACCAAGCAAACAAAACCTTCTTTCGATGACCGTGCTAGTTGGTGATGAAATCCAATGTCGCGTGATCAAGTCAAGAAGGGGCTAGGATATGGTGGAACAGTTACAATGGCAACCTGCTTAATGGACTTTCAACTTGGTGCAAGGTTCCACGCATTAATTGTGGATTTACCCTCCAAGGATCCTAAGTGAGTTTGACCAATGTCTGTTCCAGGTACAGTGAGACTTCCCTTCACCGTCACCTTGTGTAAGTACCTAAAGATTATGGCAACTAAAGACACCAATTCACAGTCAGTCCCTAGGCGGGTACAGTCGACAGTCTGATACGAACGTATGGGAAGGATAACATGTCTGAAATCAACCCGAGAGGCCCCCACACATAATCGTGGGTATACCTTCAAGTGACCCCCAATATACAATCCGACCACTACAAACAGTTGAACCACGGAGGGATAATCTCCGTAATTCGCCCGAATGTGACCTTGTGCGTAACCCCTGAGTAAGAGGGGGATCCTAGAAAACCTATACGACAATTGGATTTGACTCTCCCTAGCTCAAGATGCTAATGTTTGTTTTGGAAACTTTGGAGAGTTGTGCTCACAGCCTAAACCAAAGTGCTAATCCTAGTCTATTATTGGTGGAAGATTCTAAAAATAAAAAAAATGTTCTAGATAATTTTTAATTAGCATTTGTTTTACAGTTGTTCTTTACTCAAAAGGGGTGTATGAAAGTGAAACGGATGGAATGATGACTCAATTCCCAAAAAATGCATAAAAGATGATAAGCAGTCATTTATTTTCAATGAATGTCTATTTAAGGGAGAGAGAGAGAGTTGTTTTCACTATCAAACACTAACAAGGAATGTCCTCAATCAATTTTTCCTCAATCAAATCCAATGTAATGCTAAAACTTTTCAGAAATGCCTTCTAATATGCAAATCAATCACTAAGATGTATATTTATTGTTTGTATGCGAATGGTAATTAATTCAATACAAAACTTCTCTTGCCAATTAACCTTTTAGATCAAGGAGACTCGGACAAGCATAAGCAGATTTCACACAAACAACACACCATCTTGCTATGATTAAAAACAAGAAGCAAAAAAGAAAACAAAGATAACAAAGAAAACCAAAAATTTCACACAAGAGAAATATGCTACGAAAAATGATCTCAAAGAACCAAATGAGATGTTTCACATATTTCTGATGTTTTCCACCACGGTTTTCACTCAGTCATATAAGAGAGGAGACAGCAGTGGATTGATCCCAAGATCTCAATAGAAGAAAAACTCAAAATAAGGAAGAAGGTCAAAAATCTGAACAACAAAATGCTTATTTCCCAGAAATCAGATCGTCAAAGGTCAATAGGAAGATGTACTGAAGCACAAAGAAACTGAGCAAAGGTAAAAACAAAGATTGGATTTTGGAAAAGTAAAATTCTAGAAGGTTTTTTTGCAAAGGAAGGTTGGCGCTCTGGTGTAAGGGGCACCAAATCGTTATAACGCTCTGTCTAAGACTTGCAGGGAGCGTTGGCGCCCTGATAACAAGGTAGGGGAGCGCTGGTATCCTAAAAACCAGAAAATTTTCCAAAAGCCTTAAAACTCAGTTGAAATTTGGCATTCAAAGTATGTGTGATGGAATAAGGGTTCAATCAATATATGAAATCAAACATTTTGGGTGAACAAGGTCTAAAAATAACAAAGGGTAAGGCAAGGTCTGTGAGGAAAACCAAAACTAAAAAGTTTTGATTCATCCCCAGTGGAGTCACCAATTTCTATTGAAGGAAAATCTCCCTGCGAACAGGTAGATCTCTTCTTGAGAGCTAGACTCTTAACTCCTAAGACAGAAGATGCTTATCATGGACACTGACTTCCTTTTAGATATAGATAAACTAATGTGTGAGGAGGAAGGAGAAAAGAAGTACCTTTTACCGGTGTTTGTCCCTGCACGGTCTGAGTTGAGCTCCAATATTATGCTCCTCCAATGGAGCAACTCTTTTTGACCTTAGAGTCATTGGATGAAGATCATAGATCTTCATTACAAAACAATGAGGCAGCTAAAAAATGGTCCAAAGCCACCTTCGACTGCCATGTCAACATTCACTCATTCATCGAAGGGGATCTCATCTTAGCCTACGATATCGCCCATGATACCCTTGGCCATGGGAAATTTGAGTCCTTATGGCATGGACCCTACATCGTCCAACACTGCCTCACTAAGGGGGCATACATCCTACCCTCTCTAGAAGGCTACCCTCTCAAAGAAACTGTCAATGGGTTGTACTTAAAGAATCTTTATGCCTGAGCATAGCCATTATACCTTAGGCTTTTTCTTTGTACACATTTGCAGAGTTTTTAATATTTTTTTTCGCCACCACTCCTCATATATGATCTACCATCTGTGTTATTGACAGATGCATCCTCCATCGGCCTACCACATCAGTTACTCTGATGATGTTAGCCATTGGAACTAGAGTCTCACTTCAACCGCTTGGGCCCTCTATACCCCTCACATGTGTTGCTCCACTCCAGTGGACTATGTTTGGGCTTGGCCACTAACAAGCAAGTTGAATACATCATCGTCATTGGTCTCCTCATCGAGGCCAGTCACTGCCACATTCATCACCTTAACGTTCTCTTAGATTCCCAGCTCGTCGTCTTGCAACTCAACAATGTATATCGTGTCCACAATCCTTGTCTCTTTCGCAAATACTTGGAAGTTAGACTACTATATCGCAACTTTGATTCAATCACATTTACACATATTCCAAGACAATTTAGTCAAATAGGAGATAACATGGCTAACCTAGTGTTAGATTGGCATTTATCACATCACAGCATCATCACATATACATAATTCATGCATATGTCACAACATATAGATTAGACATTATAACTCATCAAAAAAAACATCAAAACATATCAAGACATAAATGAGCCAAATATATGTGTCCATATGTATATATATATATATCCTCAATACATGAATGTTTACAATACACAAAATACATCGCTCATAGTCCAGTGAGTCCCCTCACCCCTATAGGTACAAAATGGGGACCCCCTACCCTATACAAAATGGGTATCAACTACCCTATACAAAATAGGCTCACAATCCTATACAAATACAAAACCCGGCACTCGTGGTGCCCCCAAATCTCCCCCCCCAGGTCCTCTATCAGCTGTAGGCACCCCACCAGCTAGGGGCCCTCCAGGTCCAGTAGGCATCCTGTTGTAGGAAAATCTCCCTACGGACAGGTAGATCGCCTCTAAGAGCTTGACCTTAACCCTAGACAGAAAAATGCTTAACGTGGACACTGACTTCCTTTCAAATCTATCTAAACTAATACATGAGAAGGAAAGATAACAGAAGTACCTCTTTATCGATGTTTGTCCCTGCACGCTCCGAGTTGCGCTCCAATCCTTTGTTCCTCGCAGAGTTCTGCAGACAAACAAGATACAACTACTTCCTACTCTATTGATATTAGCTTGAAAATAGATCTATCAATTAATGATAAGTTCATGTAACATCAGACACAAACTAGAAAGAAACAGGCCAAGCGTGTCATATTAATGAGAATAACGACAGCAGTACTTACAATCGTAGATGCGAATGCGACAGCTTCGTCAAGTCCTCTTCGTCTAACCCTTGCTCGAAAGATCCACAACCTGGCTAACAGTAGCTTCACTGATCACTTCTCTTTGGCTGACTGTGTGTTTCCTATGAGATCATAGGTTTCATGCTAGCAATTCTTCCCCCAATCAGCTCCAGCACCACTTATGAGATCATAAGTTGGGTGTAATTCTCCCTTTCCATCATCATAGAGCTTGCTTATATAGGTTGAGAGGAGTTTAACCTCTTGATTTATCTTTAGAACAAGTTGGGAACCTCCTCCTTAGATCAGGGATCTCTTGATAAAACCAAGAATTTGAGTACAACTGCCTCCTAATTTCGAAAGATTCTTTCCTTATTCTCCTCACCGGGCTAACAACTGACCCAGATTAGGGAGTGCTCCTTCAAAAGGGGCATCAGAGCGCTAGAACGCTCCCTGAGAATCTTAAGGGGAGCGCCAACACTTCAAAAGTGGGCAGCGCTCCTTCAGAAGGGTGAGGAAGCGTTATAACGCTCTCTGAGGCCTTATAGGGGAGCGCCAGTGCTCCTAAGGCTGTTTCAGAGGAACGTTCACCCTCAAAAACTCTTGATTGAAATCCCTTTTCAGGTGTTAAGAGTTACCTGACTCTAGTGAACCAGTTCTCCTTCTTCAAACCAAGTACATCATATGTTTTAAGTGTCTCCTTAGTGTCGTCATTATGGCAACATGATTAAACAACATTTGCGACACTTGTAACCAACTTGCGACACTTGAAAAAGTTGTAAGGAAGTTGCGACACTTACAACAATTGAGAGGAATATGTGACACTTATCCAGTTGATAAATTTTGATGTGTAACAGAATGCCCCCCAAAGTATGAAGTCAGAAGATGCGAACTGATGACTGAAATACTTTGTAGACATTCAAGCAAGGGATAGACTCAGAGAACCTGACGGACGCTGCACACAAACATCCAACAAATATCATGACATATTTCAAAACCCAAGGCAGGCATACCTATGCTTGGGTGATCGAGACTTGTAAGGTATGGCCGCCATAATATACACTGCGGATCCATAATTTTATTGAAAAAAGGGTATAGCCACCGAAGATACAATGTGGATCTATACTTTGATGACTCGGACTGATCGTAGCCATGAAGAATACACAGTGGATCTACGAGATGACAAGACATAGCCATGACCAATACAAAGTGGATCTATGTAACAGTGTATGTGTTCTTTGTCCAATAGAAAACTCCTTCGCAACCTGGGCAAAGCATATATCAAAGTGATGGCTCAATGGCTCAACCCAGGGTCTTCTTACCAATCCCAGTGTGATATGATTCTAACCATGTGAATAGATGTCCTGACGTCGAACATGGCAGAAACCACTTGATTACCGGTCAATGAGGTAAACCGTTAACAAGTGCGAGGGAGATCACCATTAATGTCAATGATTCCCAAGGTACCTTAGTACATTCCATCGAACGTGAATAGATGAGATGAGGTCGAACATTCATGGAATCATTCGATCAGAGGTCAATGGTGTAAACCCACTGTCGAATGTGAGGAGGCCTACCATTGAGGCATGCAGGTCCCAAAGTACTAATTAGTTTCTAAGTCTAATTCCCAGATAATGTGTTGAAGTCGACAGGAATAGACTCGTTGAGGGAGGGCCTTGATGTATCCCCCATCAACGACGCAAAACGCATATAAAGATGTAATTGGTAGATCAAAAGAACATGGACTGACACGGGTTTTGAGACAAGATATTTGGGATGGTTGACTCTCGAGGCAGATACTTCCCTTGAACACTGAGGCACAACAGCAAAACGTGACGTGGACCAATACTTATGCAATGGATGTGATGACTTGCGTCAGGTGACCCAGAGGAGTGAAAGGAACTCAAAGGATTGGCTCAGTGCAGAGGTTCAGCGGATTATGATGTATGTAAATGACAAAGTGTCGTGTTCAAGGGCGACTCTAAGAAGTGCTAGACGATGTTCTCAAGAGATTGCTTGGCTTGCTCCTTTCAATTTTTCCCCCATCCAGATAGATGAGTACCTCTTTTTGATTTAACGAGCTCGAGGAGGATAACACATGCTCGATATAACTCACCTTCGGTAAGTTCCTCTTCCTTTGTTTAATGAACCGGAAGAAGTAAGGGATCGGTCCCGTATGGGCCTGTCGATGTGTGCTTTAACGAGTCCAAAGACCGAAAACTCGAAGGTTTTTCGGGATTATAGAGTTTGGAAAAATGCTTAAAAGAGAACTCTCTCAATTCCTTTTTTGTACAGTAGTCCAACGAGAACGAAAAAGGGTTAAACTATCGCTCGCAAGACGCCCTTTCTGACCTTTTAACAAGTGTGAAAGGAAGCAAGATCACTCGACAATCTTTTCATATTTAGAGAGTCTGAAAAGGGTTTAAAGGAGACTCCAGGGGGGTTCCTTTTTCGTGTGTTCCTATCCAGACAGGTCCAAAAAAGAGATAAAAGTTTACCCGGTTATGTTCTCATATTGTTGAGCTCGAGAATGAACTAAGACTATGCTCATAAGTGCGACAAGGTGAATAACCGATCAGGACTTCTAGGAAACCTGCGATACCAAAGCTACAAACCAGAGTTTAGTGAAGCTATTACATCAT
>JASDQU010945764.1:10141-30437 GCA_032191745.1 Picea mariana
GCATCGATGCATATATTATACTTAAATCCCTGGTGCATATATAATATATATTTAGAGCCCTGGTGCATATACTAAAAATAAATCACCAGTGTGTACATTATATTTAGAGCCTCGATGTGTATTTTAAAAATGGGCAATGTAAAATTTTGAAATAATAAATATTATTGTATGTTGTCAGGGACTGTTATACATTATTTTGGTCACCCTAGTGATGATTTCACAAATATGTGTTCAGGCTCCCAACATGACTTTTTCCTAAGAAAAGCAACTTCTTTCCTCCTCTACAAGGCTGCTTTTTGGAAAGGGTCCGCAGGCTACACATATTAGACAATGTGTAAATCTATCATTTCCGCAGGCTTCTCTATAGCTGGCCCCCGGGATTTCCATGGGCTGTTATATAGGCAGGGTACGGTGGCGTTCCAAAGGTAAAAGAGGAAAGAGGTTTCACGAAGTTTCTAGAAGGGGAATCTTCTAGAATGTGAGGTGGAATCCGTATGGTTTCGATCCTACTCATTTCTATGATTTGGTGGGATCATCCTCATCCATTTAACCCCTTCACCTTATCCTATATAATCATGGGATTCTCATGGAAAAGGTTAAGTAAGATTAAGCAGAGAAATGATGAAAGAATAGGTTGTAGACTATGTGAAGAATATTGTTTCTAGCGATGCTTGAGGCCACCATTTTCCCATCATGTTTTTGTGGATTATCTTCATGAAAATTTCAGAGAAAGTGTATGTGTGTGTTGGAACAAAGGAAAACTAAAAAGGAACTTTCAACATGAATGAAATTCGGTTGTATCTTCTACTTTTCATTAAAATAATATGGTGGTACGTCTCTTTCCCATAAAATGATTAGTATTTTATTACATGATTCCTTGATCACATGTTTAGGTTGTCTTTGAATTCTACTATTGTTGCTTTCATGTTGGTTGGTTTGTGTTATCGTAGATCTGATTCCACAAGAGAACTGGAGTGAAGTAGAGACAACAAATATATAAGGAAGTGATTAATAAGGTATGTTATCTATTCCTCGTTTGGTAGTAAACTCAATGATTACAACTTAGGGAAAGTGTCTTGTTTTTTCTTGTTTTGTTCTAGATCCAAGGGGATCTAGGGGGATTAGTTCATGTCTGCATCTACCGATTTACCCAATAACAAAATTGGTGACTCCACTAGGGAAAAAAACTTGATTGTGATTTTTTGTTGGCCATTTTCTTTTGACCTATTCTTTTTTCTTGAAATCAGTCTCTGAGTCTGTGGGAGATCCATTTAGACTCTCTGGGTTTGAAAATCCACTTGGAATATTTTCCCTTTTCTCCAAATTTCTTGATTTTTCAAACACTTATGCACTACACTTTATAGATAGCTTGCAGAAACCTTTGATTTCCTCACCTTGTTGGTTTATTTCAGTGCAGGATTTTTGCACCCTGTCCATTTTTGGCCTGCAAAAACCATTCATTTCCGCACTATGTTATACTGCTAGTCTGCGACAATGCTTGAGAAATTTTTTGGATTGGGTTTTGGCCTCTGTTGTTATCCAATTTTGATTTAGTCAGCTGGAAAAGGATTTTTAATGCCAATTCTTGACTTTTTCTGACTGTTTAAGGTTTCTCTTGATTGGTGTCAGAGATCGAACACCTCTCTTTTGATCTTTTTCCAATTTTTTTTTTGACTTTTACCAACAAGGATATAATCTCTGGATTTGTGTTTGAGTGCTTGTTCGATTAAAAATCTTCAATTGGATTTGAATTTTTCGATTGGTTACACATTCTGAATTGCTTGATGATCATAAGACCATTTTTTATTCACATTTGAAGATACATTTTCTTATCATTTTTATTTTTATCTCCATTGAAAGATTGATTTGGGTGCTTGTTGAGTGTTTTATTTTCATTGATTTCTTATCCTTTCTTAGTTCCATCCCTATTTTGGTTTTTTGAAAGGAAAAAATTAAAGTCTTTCATTATTTTAGGTAATCATTTTCACGAAAAATATTGGCATTTAAAAAATTGAAAGAGAACGGATAGTGAAATTATATTGTCGATGATTGTTTGGTACTACATTCAAAGAAAAGGAATTGTACGTCGTAGTTCACATTGTTTCAGAAAAATAATTTCTCCCTACTGTAGATAGAATTCATCAAATGAAAGTTTGCATCAATCATTTCTATTTGCACATTATTGGGTCAAAGTCTTAAACGACATTGGTTTCATTCCCGTCTACCTCTTGAGTAACAACAACCTCTTAAAAACATTGCGAAATTCAAAATTCAAGTTGTAACTTTTATTTTCTAGGGCTCTTTTACAACAATATTAGCTAGGCTAGAGCTTTGGAATAGGCAGTGAGACACACTCTCCAAAGAACAAAACACACAATAGTATCTTGTGATAGGGAGTGTTCAAATCCATTTGCAAAATTTTGTCCTGGGAAGCCCTTCTCACACAAGGTTCAAGCATGAGGTCACATTGAGATTGGCAGAGTTACTCACCCTGCTTTGTTGGTCTCAGTGTAGAGATTGCACGTATTATGGGGGTCTCTTGAAGTTATACCCACAATGATGAGTGGAATCCTCTCAAGTTTATTTTGGGCTAGATACCCTGCCCTTGCATGTGGATCGAACTGTCGATTGTTTCCCTAGGCATCACTGTTGTTTGTGGTAACTTTAGTAGCCTATCTTCTTAGGGTCTTACACAGGTTGACTGTGAAGGGGAAAGTCTTCATGGTACCTAGAATCGACGTTGTCCAGACTCACTTAGACTCCTTGGAGGGTATACCCACGATTATGTGTGGGAGCTTGAACCAGGGTGTAAGTCCATTAAGCAGGTCGTCAACACAAATTTTCCACCCTAGCCCAGACCCTTCTCATCTTGGTCTTGCGACGTTGTATTTCATCACCAAATAGAGATTTTGACGTTAGAAGGTTTTGTTTTTCTGGTTTTGAGTCTAGATTTTATTAGCGAGTGTTGTTTGTTATCATAGTTGGCCATAGATTTTTTTCTCAAAGTTTTTGGTTCTAGCAATATTGACCCTCCACACCATTCATGTAGAATGCAAGGCCTACCTCCAAAAGATTCAGAAAGTTCTCAACCCTTGCCTACTAATCCACTAGAGGTCTCTCCTCAACAGAGTGAGGTCCAAGACATTGCCACTCCCCGAGTGGAAAGAACCGACTCTTTAGACAATTTCCGAATTTCTTCCTCTCTAGAGTCTTGTCGACTTCCTCACGATTCCAAGAGACGTATTCTTCGGCTAAATTCATCTGGAGATCTTTTTGTTCAAACTTATGGACTACCAACCGGACCTTTCGCAGGTCCTTAAGGTCAAGATCCATTTTGGACTACTCACATATTTAGATGGGATATTTTCAGAGCTGAGTCAAGTGTTGGTATACTCATCGTACCCGAGTCACCTGAAACATCTATTGAGGACACGATAACCCTAGATCGTTCTCCCATTAAAACTACCTATATGTTCTCTAGCTTAGACATCCCTTCAGTTGGTCCTAACTCTACCATCCCCCTTCAGATGGCCCACTTTACAATGGTCCCAAATGCTACGACTATTCCCACTAGGACTACGATGGCTAGCCAAGCTCCCATTGGCACACCTCTTTTGCCTAGGCCTTCACCTTCGCTTCCTCCTAGGTATGATTCATTGAATTCTTCTATCCCTATCCCTACTTAGCTTCCATCCGGAGTATATGGAGCTTTTTCTCCTTCTGGGCACAACCCTATTGCTGGTTTCATTCCGACACTTCCCCATCCCCCTTCCGGAGGGTCTTATCCACCTTTCACTGGAGGATCCGGCCCTAGTGGCATTACTCAGTCTTTCACACCTAATTATCAGATTCCTTTTGGTGGAAAATTCAACCCTGGGGGCCAATCACAACCCCCATTTAGAGGTCAAACCCTAATNTTGGCTTAGTATTGGAATTTTCTTACCCAAGGTAATACTTAATCGACTAGGGGGCAACAGCCTCAAGTCATCTCTTTCATACCCACTAGTATGGGCCAACCATACCCCAGGACTTCCAATCCCATTTGGGGTCCAAACACTCAATCTAGCATTCCTTTCCAAGGTAACATCCCTAATCAGTACAACCCCATGGGATACCTACCTCCACACCAACAACCAAATCTACCAGGATCTTCGCATCATATGAAAACTTCTTACGGCCCTATTGGTTTACCGATGGTGGAGTTGTCATAGAAGAATAGACGATCAGTCATGACCAGTACCTTGATATCATTTATTCACAAATGAGCACTCTTTATGATCTTCTCCCTGATGCACCTCATCCTTCGACCATGATTACCTCAATGACCCCAGTAGCTTCTCATGTTGTTGATGGTGTGATAGGTACTTTCCATGCTCAACCTCAATTTGCACAGACCTCTCACACCACTCCCAAATCCCATTCTTCTAATGTTCAAACTCCTCCTACGCCCACTCCTCCCACTGATAAAACTTCAGACATGAATGTTGTTCAATCAACTCCTACTAGTAAGAATAAATCTAAAAAAGGGAAGGGTAGGAATAAAGAGGATAAAAATAACAACCCATAATCTAACAAGACCAAGTCACAACCTGCTGATGATAAGGACAAATGAAAACCTCACTATCCTTTCCTTATTTGTGGTGATGATAACTACACGAAGGATTGTTCGAGACATACCGAGGTCATGAAGTGCCTTCAAGGGACCCCAAAACCTCCTACAACTGTCATATTGTCTCAGTCCTTCCCTTCTCAACAACAAGCTCAATTGGTCATCCATGATCAACCTTCTTCCTCCACTACCTCCTATGTACTTATGTGTAATGATGATTCAAAGAAGAATGACATCACACTTACAACTCGTGCCAAAGATTACTCTTCCTCCAACAAGAAAGTTGACGATATACCACCTTCATTGGTTCAACAATATCCCTTGGCTCCACCTCCTACCAGTCCTCTTCATATAAAATGACCGAACCCTGATACAGTCCTTCACCCTCCTCCCAAGCACGTGGTTCAAAATTATGCCTTCAATCCTCATGCACATGCTGCCCAGAACTATAGTATTGTAGAGGATATGGTGCAAGCACCGTCCGTGAATGTCAGCCCTCAAAGTCCTTCAAAGTTTTCCTACACAACGGAAGGCACTATTGAAATCTATCAGTGGAATCGACCCTACAAATACAAATTTAATAATCTTTGACTAGGAATATCACATTACAAGGTTACCCCCTCAGCTCAAATTTCAAATACAAGTTGTTGTCTCCGAAAAGAACATTTGTAGAATAGTTATTGACAAGGGTGCTTCGACATGTGTCATGTCTATTACCTACTAGAAATCCATTGGCTCTCCTTCCTTAACTGAATCACACAACATGCTCAAATCCTTTAATGGCTCTAGATTTAAACCCTATGTTGTACTCCCTTCGTTGCCTATTACGCTAGAAAGAAAAGCGGTCAAGGTTGAAGTTGAGGTCTTTGACACACCTCTTGATTATAACCTCTTACTTGGTCATAACTGGATCTACTCCATGCATGCAGTCATGTCTACTCTTTTCTGTATCGTGCATTTTCCACATCAGGGAAAAGTAGTTACAGTAGACCAACTAGCCTTCTTTAACTCTGATACATGTACCAACAATGTACCTTTCATTGCAAAGACACCCCCTAGGTACAAGAATGTTGGTGTGGGTCTATTAAAAGATTCCACTCTGATGGGTACATTTCCAATCCCACCACCCGATGTTCAATCTCCTTTGGTTGTCTTGATTAACATGATTTCCACCTCCATTCATGAAACTCCTGCATCTTCTGACCTGTGGATAGTACCCGAACCAGGTGATTATCTTCACTATGGTGACCAGATGCCCTTAAGTCTGGTTGAATCCGCCTATCAAGCTAGTCAATCGGTTGAACCTTCTACTCCCTCTCTCAATGACTCATTTCATGATATGTTCCATGTTATTTTTCCTATAGACAAGATGATTATGTTGGTTATGTCAATGGAAGATACTCCTTGGGATGATGGGCATCATCATTCCATTCTCTTTATTGAACAACACACCATCGAGAGTTACCAATGGATCTCGACTCCATCGATCATTGTCGTTATTTATTCGATTCCTGACTCCACACACGATGTCTTATATGAAGGGAACTTAAGTAACATTTCACCCACCATCCCCCTCGACATATCTATTAAACATGGAGTTATAAAAAATGTCCACATCGGAGCTTCATGTTCCATCGATGAGGTTGTCACATATAAGTCACTTTTTCAAGAATTTTGTGACATGTTCACGTGGAGCTACGAAGAGATGCTAGGTATTGACCCTTATATTGTGATACATGAAATTAATACTTGCCCAGATGCTAAAGCCGTCCGACAGAGACTTTGCCTGGTCCACCCCCGTAAAGTTGCTGCTATAAAGATTGAAGTCAAACAAATTCTTAAAGTTGGATTTATTTATCTGGTCACTTTGACTGATTGGGAATCCAATATAGTTCTGGTTAACAAGAAACAAGGTACAATCCGTGTCTGTGTTGATTATAGGGATATCAAGAAATATTTTCCTAAGGACAACTTTCCTACCCACTTCATTGACCAAATCATCGACAATTGTGCCGGAAGTGAAGTCTTCTCTTTGATGGATGGTTTCTCTGGATATAATCAAATCAATATCTTACCCACAGATCGACACAAAACCACTTTCATTTTTCCTTGGGGCACTTTTGCCTACCAAAAACTACCCTTTGATTTAAAAAGCATCGGTGCAACATTTGAACGTGCTATGTATTATTCTTTCCATGGCATTAAGAATATTGTACAACCCTATTTAGATGACCTACCAGTGCATTCCATGCATCGTAGTGATCATCCAGACCACCTCCGAGCCATTTTCCTTCGTTGTTGGTTCTATCGTATACACTTAAACCCACATAAATGTGTCTTTTGTATGGAGTCTGACTGACTCCTGGGCTTTATTGTGTCATGTCATGGAATCAGGGTAGATCCTTTGAAGGTTGAGGCGATCCTCAATCTCCCTCCTCCTTCCTCACTTCTCCAGCTACAAATTTTGCAAGGGAAGGCAAAATTTCTACATCATTTTATCCCAAAATATGTTGAGTTAACACTCGGATTTACTCCACTACTCAAGAAGGGATATGAGTTTTTATGGGACACGACTACCAACAAAGCCTTCGACGCTTTGAAACTGATTTTAACCCATACCCCACTATTTTTCCTGCCCAATTATAGTCGAGATTATTTCCTTTATCTTGCTACTTTGGACTCTACCATTGCCATGGTTCTGGTCCAAAAAGATGATTTACATGATGAACATGTCATTTATTATTTGAGTCGAAGTCTCATGAATACCAAAGACAAGTACTTACATGTTGAAAAACTGGCCTTGGCAGCTGTTCAAGCTGTCCAACCTTTCTGTCACTATATTCTATTACGCAAGACCATTGTAACTTTTGATTTCAACCCTATCCAACACATTCTTACACATCAATTTCCAGGGGGAAAATACTCCAAATGGATAGTTATTCTCCAGGAGTTTGACTTATAATTCGAAAGCGCTAAGTCCATAAAATATTTGGTGTTTGCCGAACTAATATGTGACTTTCCCTCTGTTAAGACAATAAATGTGGCAGAGGATTCCCTACCTGATGAATCCATTTTTCTGATTAGTTCTGATGATGCTTGGTATGGAGATATTATCATTTATCTCCAGACTCAAACTTTTTGGCCAAACCTTTCTTGTATAGACCATTGTCACACTCATTATCAAGCCCGTAAATACATCATTCTCAGTGGCACTCTTTATTGTCATGGTGTTGACTCTATATTTGAACGTTGTCTCACCTTTGATGAGGCTGAGAAAGATTTGAATGACTACCACTCTGGAGCGTGTGGAGGTCATATCTTCGGGTATGCCACTACCCAAAAGATCTTGTGAGTAGGGTACTTCTGGCCTTCTTTATTTAAATATTGTATAATTGTTGTCCATAAATTCCATGCTTGCTAGACATACAATCATAAGATAAGATCTCATCCCTCTCCTTTACACCGTGTAGTTTTCATTGGACCTTTCCCAAAATGGGGCATTGATTTTATGACTTTTAAACCTCACTTGGTCAGGGGCATGGATAGATTATTGTAGCCGTGGAATATTTCACCAAATGGGCCGAGGCGATGCCTACATTCGACAATACTAGAAAAATTGCAACACTTTTCATTTTCAATCACATTATTACTCAATTCGGGATTTGAAAAGCTATCGTTACAGATCACAGTAGCCATTTTCAAAACTTTATGATGTTTAAACTTACCGACAAGTTGTGTCTTTGTCATGAAAAATCAATCCCCTAGTATCCACAGGTCAATGATCAAGTTGAAGAAATCAATAAAATCCTTATCACTATACTTCGTCAGATAATAGGAATCCATAAGACCAATTGGCACATGATGGTGTTCTTAGAATTATGGGCCTATCAGACATCTGTGAAGTCTGCTACGGGATTCACCCCTTTTCAAATAGTCTACGGTATTGAATTCGTTCTCCCGATTGAATGTGAAATTCCATCTTTGAAGCTAGCCATCGAAATCCTTCCCAAAACCTCTGCTGAAGAAGAATGTTTGTTGTATCTTATGTAATTAGACGAGACCCATCATGATGCCACCCTAGTTATTGAAGCCCAGAAGAAACGCGTGAAATCCCAATATGACAAACATGTCAAGCCATGCATTTTCTCTAAGGGTGATCTAGTTGTCCTCTATGAACAAGATCGTGATTTGCTAGGAGCCAGAAAATTTGAGGTTGTGTGGTGAGGCCCTTATATCGTCAAATGAGTGTTGGCGAAGGGAGCCTATCAGTTAGTATATTATGATGGAATTCCTTTGAGTGAACCCATAAATGGGATTTACTTGAATAAGTACTATGATTAGTCTATATTTGCATGAGTGCTTGTATTTTATTGTATCATACTATTGTGTGTTACTTTTGAGTACTTTTTTGTTATTTAGCTTCTACCCTCAACCTCTTACCTTGCATTGTACTTGGTTTCCAGATGTCAAAGTCTTTGTTACCCCATCTTGGCTTCGCCGTTGGTGCTAGTCATAGTACTCAAAACCTATCTTCTGCTGCATGGGCAATCTATGCTCCCACGAACAAACTTATTAGTCTACATGGAGTTTTCCTCGGTCCGCTAACCAATCATATAACAAAGTATAGTGCAGTCATCGAATTGTTGACCGATTCTATCTCACTTGGGATTCATCACTTGGTTATATGACTTGATTCGCAGCTTGTAGTGCTACAGTTAAGTATTGTATATGCTATATGAAGTCCTACTTTGTTACGGGTATATTTACGAATTCGCCTCTTGGAATGTTATTTTGATTATATTGAGTATCAACACATTCCTAGATGTCTAAATACATTAACTGATGCATTAGATAATTATGTGTTAGACAAACACTTGAGACATTTATAAATCCAATCACACATCACATGTATTATACAAAGAAAAATAAGCCGGTAGAAGCCTCAAGTATATATATATATATATATATATAATGATAAAAGTTTTTTACAAAAATATTGTTTTCCATCCAAAGACCAAAATATCAAAATATGAAGCTCATAGCTTCTACAAAATGGCATCATGAATGCTACTCTCAGTAACACACTATTTCTCGCACTACCCTATGGAGCAATCATCTCAATGGACCAGCCATGCMTACAATATGGCACTGGAAATTCCTCGGGACCTCGTTGATCGACATGTCTAGGATCCCTGCAGTCAAACCCTCCAGATTATGTTTGATTGCTTCTTAATATTTCGTATCCCATCCTGCTACTACCGCTGCCTCCCCTCGCCTCTAGATAGGGGATGTACCCAGGGGATGGAGTGGCCCTACATCTACATGGTCAAAATATTTTGATTAGTCATTGGATTGAAAACATAAAAAGAAAAATTGTGTTTAATATTTTGAAAAATTTACAAAAACACCATAAAAGAAAATTTTTTTTCTTACCTAGATGCCCCCACTAAGAACCCTTAGGAAATACCAAGTTAGGATCATGGAGAAAATCCATCCCGTCATATGCATAGTCATCGATCATCAATATCTGGGGATCCATCCAATCAAGGAATGTATCATTATATTTAATAATGGGCCCCGCTACATGCCGAGACATGAGATCACACCACCCTTTCATCTGTGGATCTCGTGGTGCTGGTATATTCCACTCTACTTATAAGCGTAGGTGAGGGACTCTTTCTAGGAAGAAAGATACCAAAATGGATCTGTATCCAAATTGCTTTAGTTCCCTATTCTTTCTCTTGGTCAACTGACTCTTCATATTACGGAGGAGTCCATCCCACCAGTTGAACACACAAGGTTTCGTGCATTCCACGACGTACTGGAAGTAGCTCTGCAGAGCCAATTTCTCAAGAAAATCCAATAAGATCAATCTTAATATGGGTGAATATGTAATGAATAGTCCAATGATTTCTATACCCATGGGTGGTGCTGATGTCATACTAGGAATCCAATGGTTACAATCATTAGGAACAATGACTTTTAACTTTCAAGAACTTTTCATGAAATTTTTATTGGAAGGAAAAGAAATTGAGTTGAGAGGTATCACAGGGAAGCCTGCTAAGGTGATAATCTCTAACGACATGACAAAATTATTGAAAAAGGGGCATCAAGGTGTAATTGCACAACTATGCTCACTAGATGTTCAAACATCTAGGCCATCTATTCCCCTAGATCTCCAAGGGATCATTGATAAGAATTCCAAATTATTTGAGAATATTCCCAAAGGTCTTCCACCCACTCAAAATCATGATCATGATCTTCAGCTAATTCCTAGGAGTGTTACTCCTGACATCAAGACATACATATACCCTTATGCCCAGAATGGTGAAATTTTGCGCATTGTTGAAGAAATGTTAGAGGTTGGCATTATTAGACCTAGCCAAAGTTCTTACTCTGCATCGGTGGTAATGGTATTCAAGAAAGATGGTTCATGGTGTATCTGTCCATATTATAGAGAGATCAACAAGATCACTTTTAAAGATAAGTTTCCCATTCCCGTCATTGATGAATTGTTAGATGAACTAGATGGAGCAATCTATTTCACAAAGTTGGATGTTCGTTCAGGGTATCATCAAATTAGAATGAAGGAAGAAGATATCCCAAAAACAACATTCCGAACTCATGAAGGCCATTATGAATTTTTGGTCATGCCTTTTGGCCTTACAAATGCACGTTCCACATTCCCTGGGTTGATGAATTCCATTTTCAATCCCTTCCTTCAAAAATTTGTGTTAATATTTTTTAATGATATACTAATCCATAGCAAGTCTTGGGAGGATCATGTGCGACATGTTGAGAAGGTTCTACAACTACTAAAGGAGAAACAACTATATGCCAAACCATCCAAATGTTTCTTTGGGGTGAATGAGGTAGAGTATTTGGGTCATATTTTATCTCATTAAGGTGTCAAGGTAGACCCTAACGATATTAAGTCCATGATGGACTGACCGATTCCCAAAACATTGAATAATCTTAGAGGATTTTTGGGTTTGATAGGTTACTACCGCAAGTTTGTTCGGCACTATGGAAGAATAGAGGCACCTTTAACAACACTAACTAAGAAGGATGCATTTTCATGGACTCCAGAGGAAACTAAAGCTTTTGAACAAATTAAAGAGGTGATGTGAAAAGCTCCTTTCTTGGCCACTCCAAATTTCAAAAAAACCTTTATTGTGGAATGTGATTCCTCGGGAAATGGAATTGGTGTTGTCCTAATTCAAGAAGGAAAGCCCCTGGCTTTTGAAGGTCAACCACTCAAGGGAAAGGAGTTACAAAAACCCATTTATGAGAAGGAAATGATGGAAATACTACATGCATTGAATAAATGGCGTCCTTACCTAATAGGTAGGCATTTCAAGGTCAAAACATATCATGATAGTCTTAAATACTTTTTGTAACAAAAACTATCCTCAGAAGAACAACAAAAATGGGTGACCAAGGTATTGGGTTATGACTTTTAAATCGTCTATAAAAAAGGGAAGAAAAATGTTGTGGAAGATGCACTCTCAAGAAAGGATGAATATGTTGAGGTCTTTCTTTGTGCTATCTTGAGCATCCAACCTAATTGGATAATAGAAGCAAGGGATGAATGGAAGAATGAAGAAAAAGTGTGGACTCTCATTCAAAGGTTGCAAAAGGATTCCATTGCATCAGATACATTTACATGGAAAAATGATTCACTATGGTACAAAGATCGCTTATATTTATGTAAGAAATACCAACTCAAACAAAAGGTACTATTGGAATTGAACACCTCTCCAATAGGAGGGCACTTGGCATTTTTGAAAACCTACCATAGGGTCAAGAAGGAAGTTTTTGGGGATGGACTTAAAACTGACGTTCAAAGGTTTTTCGCAAAATGTTTAGTTTGCCAACAAAATAAGGTGGAAACAATTAACACCCTAGGTCTTTTATAACCATTAGCCATCCCAAGTCAACGTTGGGAGGAGATTTTCATGGATTTCATAACAGGGTTACCAAAGTCTGAAGGAAAGAGTGTCATCATGGTGATTGTTTATAGACTCACCAAATACGCACACTTTTTTGTACTCTCTCATCCCTTCAAATCTAGTACAGGTGCCACCGCATTCATGGAGACAGTTCAAAAGCTACATGGAAGCCCAAAGATTATTGTGAGTGATAGAGATCCCATCTTCACTGGACATTTTTGGACAAAATTATTTTCTTGTTTGGGTACCCAATTGGCTCATAGATCATCCTATCATCCTCAATATGATGGAAAAACCAAGATAGTGAACAAATGTCTAGAAGGATACCTTCGTTTCTTTGTCTTTGATAAACAAACACAATAGTTTAAATGGTTATCCTTGGTAGAATGGTGGTATAACACTTCCTTTCATACTGCAACAAAAATGACACCATTTGTGGCACTCTACGGATACCACCCTCCTTCCATCATTTCTTCTCTAAAATAAAAATATAAGGTTCAAGCAATGGAAGATCACATCGAGCATCAACAACAAGTTCTCCAAATCTTAAAGGACATCCTGACCATGGAACATAATTGCATGAAACAACAAGAAGATCAACATCATAGTGAAAGAAGTTTTCAAGTAGGGTATTGGGTGTTTTTAAGACTACAACCATACAAACAGATGTCCCTTAATCAATCCAATAAGGATAATAAATTATCACCAAAGTACTATGTCCCTTATAAGGTGTTGCAAAATATTGGTACTATGGCATACAAATTGGACTTGCCTTCATCTTCACTAGTACACCCAATTTTGCATGTTTCATGCTTAAAGAAGGTTATAGGTGACAAGATCCCAGTTCAAACTATATTGGAAGGACTTGACGAGGAAGTAAAAATCATATTGGATTCTAAAGCCATCACTGACACAAGAATTCACCAGCTGAGGAATATATCCATCTCAGAGTATCTCATTAAATGGAGGAAACTATCGGTTGAATATTCCACTTGGGAAGATGAGTCTTTTATACAAAAGAATCTAGAGTTAATAAAGAGTTGTGGACAACACCTGTCTCAAGGGGAGGGGCATTTTAAGCCCTAAATAATGGCTCATTACCCCTTAATTGGGGCATATTACATTATTAATTTTATTGTATTTATGTCAGCTTTAGCTCATTAGTTTTAATTGTACCTCCTAGTCTCCTATATATACCAAGGAGACATTTTCATTTGGAATCATCTTGTATTTGGATATTTATGTGGGGTGTAAGGAGGTTTCCCCCTTGAAGAGGCTTATTACCTGAAATTATCTCTTTTTGAAGGCATTGGGTACTTATTCTGAGGTTTTTCTATGCTATATTGATATTTGGTTCGTAACACTATTACACAGAAAAAATAGTTGGTAATGCATGCAATAGACTATCAGTTGATTGCATGTCATTTATACAATTTAGGTGTAGATGGAATTATGAGAATATGTGTGATGGAGCATGAACACTCCATCATGCTAGTAGAAGAACATAAAGGAATAGCTAGAGGGAACTATGCAGGGAAACCTACAACACATAAGGTGTTGCACATAGGATTATGATGGCCTACAGTACACAACAACACAAAGGAATATTGTGAGATGTGTGATGTTTGTTAGAGGGTAGGAAAACCTTCATGAAGGGATGAAATTCCCCTCATGCCCCAAGTAACTTTACATGTATTTGATAAATGGGTTGTGGATTTCACTAGACCTATTAATCCACCAACAAGGAGGTTAGGATCTAGATACATAATCACTGTGAAAAAATACTTAACCAAATGGGCAGAAGCAGACCCAGTGAAGGATTGAAGCACAAAATATGCATCATGGTTTATCTTTGAGAATGTGGTGATTATATTTCGATGTCTTAGAATTTTTCTAAGTGATCAGGGAACTCATTTTATTAATAGTATAATCAAAGCTATGAAAACATAATTTGAGATACACCATCAGAAGAGCACGCTATACCATCCCCAGGAAAATGGTATAGTAGAAGATTTTAACAAGATTCTAAAGAATTCATTGACAAACAATTTCAATGTCAATAGGGATGATTGGGATTTGAAGGTATCAACAGTATTATAGGCTTATAGGACTACATGAAATAAACTTATAGGACATACATCATTCAGATTCGTGTATGGGCAGGAAGAAGTGGTCCCATTGGATTATTTAATACCTAGTCTATGCATTGCAACAATCACCAACATGGAAAAAGAATTTGTTGCACAAGAAATATTGGATCAGTTAATGGAGCTTGAAGAAGAAATCATTTTAGCAGGTTTCCACCAAGAGGTACAGAAAGAAAAAGACAAAGCTTGGAATGATAGGCACATAAAGAATAAAATTTTTAAGGAAGGAGATTTAGTTCTCCTTTATGATAGACAGTATTTACAACACCCTAGGAAGTTCAATATGCATTGGTTAGGGCACTATCAAGTAGAGGCCATCACAAATGGAGGTTTTGTGCAATTGAAATAACTTGTAGGAAATAATCTCAGAGGATTGGTGAATGGAAGTCGATTGAAGCTATATCAAGACAGTCGACCCAATGACCTGAGGTAAAAAAAGAAAGAAAATGAATGATTGTACATATTGTATATAGTAGTCGTTATTAGAAATTTAATAAAAAAAAAAAAATATAGAAGAATTTTAGAAGGTTTTGAGGAAATAAATTTGTTATCATTAATAGTGTGCTACAGAAAAATCAGTTTTGAAGACACTACGTGTAGGAAAAGAAGTGACAGAGAAAAAAAGTGGAGCATGCAAGAAAAAACAAAAAAGTGAAAACTATCAATACGGAACAACTTTCATTTTGCAGTCCCCCCTACAAAACTTGGAAAAGGGGGGAAGCAGTACCATACAGAAGAAAAGAAGGAAAAAGAAGAAATCACGGTGTAGTTCTATGCAAGGACCACCATGCATGGAGTGGGAACTCAGAGGAGAAACAAAATAGGTGCACACAGAAGAAGTTCAGATGGAGGCACAAGAGATATCCATGGAAGAAGTAGTTGGGAAATATATAGGAATGGATACACAGATTCTAGAAGCATCTGAGCCATCAGATGCCAAGAGGAAGAGAGTAGGGGCAAAGAAAGTGGCTCCAGGAAGAAGGCGAAGGCCCACAAGAAACCAATGCAAACATCACTGATATAAAATGATGTGGAGTTGATAGCCACGATAGTTGAGGATCGATTGTCAAAGGTGTGGGAAAATGATGAGAATCACAAGGCTTCAATTCTAGAGCAAGTATAAGAGGTAAAAATTATGTTGGAGTATTTGAGGATCATGGTAGAGTAGCAACAGAAGGATAAAACAATGCCATCTAAAGAAGTAGCACCGGTTGGAGAGACAGTGCAAATTACAGAATAGGGGAGTATAAAATTTATCATAACTCCTATGATGTTTTTCATCGATGAGGATACAACATAGAATCTCATAAAGGATATTGAGACATTGGACTTAAAGTTGCCCAAGATTCCAACAAAAGCACTATATAAGTTGCAGGTTAGCATCGTGCATGAGATTTAGTCCAGAGAAAGGACTGATGTGATGAATTTATAGATAACATAGGAGGAGAATGATATATTGAAGGAATTCATCAGCCAAGAAGGGCAGGAGAAACAAATGGTGAAATAGAAATTGTGTGAGGTGGAGAAGCAGGTAGATATAGTCTTCCAAGCCATCTCATACAATGAAAAATCATGGAAAGCATCTTCGTTAGAGAAGATGTGAAAGATAGCGCAGACCCTACAACAATATAAACACCAGATCAAAAAATTGGAGGAACGTGCATCACCTATGACTCCTCCAAAATTCATAGCACAAAGAGAGAAATATGTGATAGCTTTTGCAAATAAAATTGCTTGGAACATACATAGACTGAAAAACATTGTTGGAGAAGAGTGCCCAATTGTGGACACTACTATTAGAGGATGGGAGCCTACAAGAGTTGCAAGGGAAGGAAGACAAATTTCATGCATCCATGGAAGATGTCAAGCAGTGACAAAAGACAATGTTACTACCAGAGAAAATAAAGACAACTGTGGAATTGAAGAGCTTATAGGAAGAGGAGAAGGTAGTACAAGTGCAGAAGATGGAAATATAATATTAGTTGGAGCCCTTGCAAGGAAAGGAGGAGTAGTTGGTCATGGATATAGACGCAAAAAAAGTGTGCATTGAATATATAGTCTTGTAGGGAGTAGAGATCTTACGGCCTCCATTCACTATGCACATAGTAGAATCCATGACAGAAAAGAGTAGCCAGGCTCAGTCATAATGCCAGCAGATAGCAGAGATGTATGAAGCATTGGCACATATAGACTATAGTAAAGGATACATAAGTCTAGGAGTGACTGAGAACAAGTCATGATGTCAGTGTTGGGGGCATGTTGGCACAGGCCAATTTTGGGGAAAATAAAACAAGTTTTTGTAGGAAGTAAGACAACACCAGAAAATAGGGGAGCACATTAGAAATACAAGAAAAGAAGCACTGAAATAGAGGAAAAGAAGTGTCGCAAATAAGGGAAAATGTGCGCCAAGAAAATCAGTTAGAAAGTGGAAAAACTGTTGTGGAGTAGTTAGAAAGTGGACAAGCGCCAACAGGGAGAACAGTTGGATTGTGGACCAGCCAAGACAAAGTCAACGATAAAGTGGAGAAAAATAATCTACCTAGGGTTAGGGTTTTTGTAAGGGCTTTGTCCCAGTTTTTTATAAGTAGAATGTATTAGGACCATTAGAGAGTAGTAGTTTTTCAGGAAGAGTATTGATATGTATGTAGTATTGATATGCTATAAAATCTATTAGTTTATTGAAAGGTCTAATTGGGAGACAAATACGATCTATGGAGATTGGATGTAATGAAGGAAGGATTATACAATGTGCAACACTACATTTTTCACAAAAAATGAATATAGAGTCGAAGTGATAAATCTTTGTGGACATAGCCCCAGGGGGGTTGAACCACAATATATCTGTGTTTCTATGTGACTTCACGCAGTGTCTATTATTTCATTTAATTTACTAAGTTTTAATGATGAATATGTTGCTTGTTAAAGGGATGAGCACTACGCAGTAAGAACAAACTAATATAATTTGTAGATCAACACTAAGTGAGTGAATGTTGGTAGTAGTGCTTAGATATGAATCTTATGTTATAATAGATGAATTCCGATTGTTAAATAAATGTGCTATAATGATTAGTGAAGTTCCAGGGAAGTAAATGTTTCAAAGGTCTAGACTAATGTCTAATAAGGGTTTGAGGGTAAGAAGAGAGTAGATCAAATGCCTCTGAGGGAAAACAAAACCACATCCCATCCTAGGGTTGCATACATCTGATTCTTGCGACCACCCATAGAATCCATCTYGRGTGACACTGCACAATGCACCTTGTGCATTGTGTTTCCTTCTGGTATCCAGAAGGGATGATGGTAGAAGGGTGTTGTTGGTAATCCTATAGTTAGAACCTGGGTCAACCCAAGTCAACCCAACATGTATCATATCATACCAAGGGTTGAAAGAAGATTTCAACATGGCATCATATTTGAGGCTTGAAGGAAAGAGGGAGCCTAGTCTATTAAGGGAGGAAACCAAGAGGACAAATGTTATTATGTAGATAAATAGTAGAGGAAATCAAAGGACATATTTTTCATGGAAACAATAGTACTGGGAAGAATAAGTGTTTTTGTAGGTATACAGAGGCATCCATGATTCACAATGTAGACTGTTGTGGACATCTGTGGGTCATAGAAGAAAAAGTTGTAGATATCCATGGGTCAAGGAAGGGAAAGTAGAGGATAGGTCATATAGGGTAGTACATGGTAGTTCTAGTACAACGCTATTAGATCATATCTTGAATATGGTGAACACATTGAATATTGAGGACAAATTAGAAGGGGAAACAAAATTCCAAGCTTGGAAGGGAATGATTCTTCTTATGTTAGAGGAGAATGACCTCAACAAGTATGTTGAGGTTGTGGTTTCAGATCCTATTGATCCACAAAAAATTAGTAGTTCACAAGAAGAAGGAAGTGAAGGCCAAGTGGGTGTTGGTAGAATTGGTAAAGGATCACTTGATTCTGCACAGTTTTTAGAAGAAATTTTCCAAGGAAATGTATGATTCTTTGGCGAGTCTATACCAAAACAAGAATACATGCAGGTTGATACATTTGAAGCACTAGCTTCAATTTGTTAGGATATCTAATGATGACAGAGTTTTAAATTATTTTATGAATATTAAATAGATCTGATATCAACTTGTAGTAATTGGCGAGACAATACAAGATGCTCAGTTGGTGAATGTAGCATTGAGAGGTCTTCCCAAGTCTTGGGAAGATTTTGTGAAATGGATTTGTGCATGAGAGGTAGTGTCATGGTTTGATAGACTATGGAATGATTGTATTTATGAGGAGACTAGGTTAGATTCTAGGGATGGTTTGAAGAGGAGACATGATTATAACTTTGATCTTTCCAGTCAGGAAAGGAAGGGTAAGTTCAAGAACATTGCCAGTGAAGAGTGGACCACTCAATATGGCAATAAGAAGCAATACATAAGTAAAGTAAAGTGATTTTCATGTCACAAGTTTTCAAATTATGTAGGGTAATGTACGCATATGAATAAGGGGGAAAATGAAACAAAATCAAAGGTAGTTGTGTCGGAAAAGGATCAAGTGGATGATTGTTTCAAGAAGTTTGAATAGACAAAGTTCTTTATGGTTTCTCAGACTTGCATGGGCATCATATCAGATAATGCATGGTTGATAGATAATGGAGCTACATGTCATATGATAGGATCATGAGATGTGTTTGAGAGGTTCAAAGATTCTTACTTAGAGATGAATTTGGAATTTGGTATGGGGACCAAGCATGTAGTGAAGGGATTTTGAACAAAGTCATTCCAGATGGAGTAAGGATGTACATTGAGAGTGTAGGATGTGTTATGGGTGCCAAAACTCAAGAGGAGTGTGATATCAATATCAATGATTGAGAAGAAGGGATTTCATGTAGAATTTTAGGATGGAAAGATTCTTATTATGCGCAGAGGATCTAACTTAAAAAAAAGAAGCTTTCTTTGGAGTTAGAGAGAGAGAATTGTATATGCTAAAGTGATAGCCTATGAGAGAAATTGTGAGCAGCACAGTGACAGAGAACAGGGAGAAAGTAGCTCTAAAGGTTGAGAAATTCAGAGTGAGTCATCTTCCAGGTTCAGGTGTGAAGGAGTAGCCTTCCAAGTCAGTCAAGAAGGAGTCATGGTATAATATGGCCATGCAGGATATTTAGGAGAAGGATACTTCTAGGAGAATTTTCATAGGCAATGAGTCTTTGGAGATAGGTCATAGCATCATGGAAAGGATAACTTCCATGTCATAGGGAGAATCTAATGAGGTGTATTGGAGAGCAGGCATGGTAATGGATATGGTAGAGAAGATAGAGAAAGGGAGAAGTACCTTCCTTGCTAAGAGGGGGTGTTTATTTTTTGGTAGCATTGGAAAGGTAATTCCACATAAGAATGTGTATTGTATGTGGAAGTAGTTGAAAATATTTTAGTCTTGAGTTTACTTTAGTTAGAAGGAATTAATTAAACTAAAATTTTATTTATTAGTGAATTGATTTATTTAAGTACATGCTTAGCATGAAACATGTAATCTAAATTTTAAGTGGGTGTGAAAAGTAATATCAATTGTATATCACTTTGAATATTAGAAATAGATTGTAACTCATG